>JAVDBV010002816.1:0-17895 GCA_032619315.1 Piper longum
CGATTGTGACTGGCAGCAGCCCCCGCCGTGCCGCTGTTGGCATGTTTAGGTGACGGGCATCTCGTCTTTTACCTAGGTCAACATCCACCAGCCCGAGATTCGTTCACCTACCCACCAAACCACCAGTCTACCTGCATCTGTGCCCATGTCAGCCCAGCTAACCCAACCCATCTTTTCAATTAATCCATACCAAGTTAACTCGGCCTGATTCAGTCTAGTTCAGCCAATTAACTCTGTCGCCTTTTTTGGCTATTTTAGGACTATTTTTGTATGTACCTTGACCATTTTCGGTAATTCTAAACTCCATAATTTAGTTGTGATGGCTATTCACTTTATATATTATGTTTGGATGTTATGAATATTGTTCTTATTTATTATTTTATTTATTTATTAATTTATTCATTATTATTCATTTCTTGTTATTTATATATTTATTTATTAATTATAATGCATGTTTATAGGATTATTTATTATTATTAATGATATATTTACTTAATAATATTAGTCCTATTCATGTTTACTACATTGTATATATTTATTTATTTATTTATTCATCTATTTGTTCATTGCATGCAAGTTATTATTTTTTTGTGTTTAATCATGTATTTCATATTGGATAATTATGCTGTTATTATTATGATTAATTAATATTAAATATTTATTTATTTATTTATAGAATTATTATTATTTATTTTTTAATTATTTATATATTTACTAACAGGAGTATATATGATATTTACTCATGTTTAGTCGTGTATTTCTGTAATATAATTATATTATTATTTAATGATAAGAGTATTATTTATTTTCATATATTTATTATTTATCTATCTGTCCATGAGTTTAGTTATTATTTATTATTCATTTTCTTTATTATGTCTCAATTTATGTGTTGTATGTCTAATTGTAGGTTTGTTTAGCACTATCTTTTATTATAACGAATTGATGATGTAAGCATATACCACTATTATGCATCATATAAAGTTGTACTGTTTTACTTAGCAGTGGGTTTCAATGTAGGTTTTAGAGTCCGAACTCGTTATAGATGTGGCGTCACACTTGGAGCTATAGGTCCATTAGGACTATTCTCACTTTTATCTCTATAGCCTATCGTTGATTTGATTTCTAGATCATAAGACGTGTTAAGTGGCTATTTTATTGAATCATACTTAACACGAGTCATTTTGGTATATTTTACTTTTGTGATTAATAATCCTCGAGGATGAGATCCCTCGAGTTATTTTCGAACTCAGGTCCACCTCAAATTAACCTTAGGCCTATTTATATAGTTCACTTCCTAGGCCTACATATATAGTTTTTTTCGAATTTTTAGTGAGCAGAGAGATGGTGAAATTGACCTTGAGCATACCATGAGCTGGCACATATGCACATTGCAGCGGGTTTTGGATTAGTGAGAAGGTTGTTCCATTGGCGAGGGATCTTGACAACTTTGTGTCTTGAACTTCCTCATACCTAGAGAGACGTGGACCATATGAGTATTGTTTTGTAGAACACATGCCTGGACGTGTGGTATTAAAGGGTACTGAAGGAGATTGTCTGAGAGTACTTTGTCATTGTACTCTTTGCCAGATGTTATATGAAGGTATGAAGAGGGCTTAGGATATGTGCTATTTCTCGAGAGTCAGACCAGTTATTATCGAGAATGGCATAACACTAGTTAAGTTTTGGATGATATCTACTCTGTAGCTTGATGCCTCCTCAGTAGATACCCTCAGAGTGTACAGATGAAGTTATATGAATGTTTGCTTTATATGAGAGTTAGCTCTCATTTTGCCACTTTAATATTTAGTTATTTTCCGGGCTAGTGACATCCATTACTGGCATTTTTCATATTACATATCTAAGTCTTGTGTTTCTGACTCAGCTTTGGTGGAAGGACGGATAAATGTTATACACACTTGAGCTTAACGCACTTATCTTCTTTCATAGTTTTATCTATATTTGATTTAATTTCACATATATTTAGTAATGTCTTTCATTCTCGCTACAACAAGCGGGCTATTTCAATCTACATTATTGATCTTGTCTTCCAAATTATTAGCTTTAGACATTATTCTACTCGATCGTAACATTTTCTATTCGGTTCATAGGTTGACCAAAGTCAGGGTGTTACATGATTAAACAACCTTTTTGTGCTCATTTGAATATTGGTCAAGTCTGTATTTACTAAAGACAAAATTTAGACCAAGTTGGCACAAACTACGTATTTTACATTTGCTAAATTGTAACCATTGTCAAGTGACAAATTTGAGGCATAAAACACCATATTGGAATGGAGTGAGGGAATAAATTTATAATTGAGAGTTTCTTAATAAACATTTGTACCTCAAAGCATTTAGCACCGAAAAGTTGAACTTGTGCTATTTTTCTTTGCAAATTTGGTACTCAATAGTTAGTTTAATTGCGATATTTGTTAGTGGCAATTACACATTTGAGTAACCCCAAACTTTAGTATTTGCATCACATAAGCCCTCAATGAGCGAGGCAACAACCACTAATTTTATTGTACGAGTTTGTGCAAAAGATCACATGCGTGCCATAATTTTGCACAAACATCTGGTGATGCCACCGGGGAACCACTTAAACAGTTGTAGTGTCACTAAAGCTATCAATATTTCCTAACTACGTATCTGATTATTGGATTCATGGCTGCTTAAGGGCCTAACACCTCTCAAAATACTCCACAACAAGATATTTCTTCCTCCACCCAGACAATGTCTAGGTTCGATCCTGCCACTTTGACTGAAGTTCTTATATCTCAACAAGTGCCTTGAAAGAAAGTTGATGCTCTACTTCATCATTATTTTGACCACATCAATCAGCTGAAGGCAACTATAAGTCATACTCTTGATTTGAGCCACCAAGCACTCAATGTTCTCCAAACACCACGACGGGCATTTGGAGATGTAGGGAGGCATCTTGAACAAAGGGATGAACAAGAGACTGAACAAATGTCTTCTTCTCCATCCTCCACACACCCAATTGCACCTCAAGTAACAAACTTGAAGTTTCTCCATTCACTCTGCCGGTAAACAATACTAGCATTAGCACTTTCATTGCACATGTTGCACACTTTTATCTCAAGTAAAGCACATGAGAGATGTTTATGCACAAACTTTGCCAAATTAGTATGCTCTGAACTCATCTCTTATGACAAGCTACCAAGCTCTACCTCATGGGATTTTCCCTAGTCAAGTTTTTGTTAGTCCTCCTTGGACCTTCTACCCATTTTCTGCATATGGAGGTCAGCCTGAGACTTCCTCCGATGCTCATTATTCTATGCCTCAACTGTCGTGTCCAATGTCTCACCCTAGCACATGCCCAAGTATGGTCATGGTTATCCAACATATGGTATACACCCTATGGGATGGTGACAATACATGCTTCAACTTCAATTAGCTCATTGACACAACCTTTGGCACCTCCAGTGCCTCAAGTCACATCGTCCACTACTTTTCATTTATGACCTAGTATTTCTTTACCTACACAATTAGCTTCTATGCTACCTCCAAATCCAATTGTACAACCAGCAGCAGTTGACACAAAATATGAAAAATTAAAAACTATCATGACAATTCAAACTCAAGCACTTGAAGCTACAACTGTTTCCATCTTCTCTCATAGGCACTGCCTTATGTTGGTTTAATAACTGACCTTTCAGTTCTATATCCAAATGGGAGAAGATGGTGAAATAGTTTACAATCCACTTTCAATCAGTGGAAATACCCATCAAGCTTGAACATTTAAAATTGTGCCAAAGGGAAAAGGACGAGACATTTGGTGCATAAGTGATAAGATTTCAAAGTTTGGCATCACAAATGAAGGATACTCCTAAAAATATGGAGATTGTGAAAATATGTGTTATGAAAGTTGGTCAAGCAGCTTGGTTTCTTAGAAGTTCTCCGAGCAGCAATTTTGAAGAACTTTGAAATAATTACTCTTTATGAAGAATTGCAACAAACTACAGCTACCGACAAAGTTGCCAAAGCATCCATTAATGCTATGACAGACTATATTCCTTTGGAGGATAGTAAAAAGACTAACAAAAACAACTCTTGAGATAGTCACAAAGAAATTAACAAATCTCACCAACAATGGCATGATTTAGACGAGTACCCTTTTGATTTTAATGATACTAAAAGATAGTTTGATTTACTATTGGCAGACAATAGAATTACAAATGTCGACTCATAATGAAAAAAATTCAAAAGTTACTTCATGGAGAAATTAAATATTAATATAATGTTAAGCAACCTATGGATGGTGGGGCTGTTATGATGATGACTCATGACCTTTTAATTGAGATACCACCTGATTAAGTCATTGACAAAACTAATACCACCTAAGTCAGTGAAAATTCTTGTGACTTATTTCTTCCTGACAACATAATGAAAAAGTTGTCAAATCTTAATAATGTTATCATGGAAGAGGTAAAGTTTTATACCATAGCTTTACAATTGGCATGTTCTAATGTTGCCACTAATGGAGGACCTTCATCTCGTACGAATAAAAAATATGATTATGATATCATTAGGCATATTCGCTCAATACTAGCCATTAGTAATATGTTGGATGTATTTTGTGTTTTACCTACTACAAGATGGACAGTTGAACGTGCATTAATGGATGTTGCTACAAAGCATGGTAAAGTTGATGTTTATTCCACACAAGGTGGAGAAAGATTGTGTAACAGATGTTGAGTTTCTTGGTCGTCCATTACTGGTGTTAATAAAGGTCAATAATGAGCAAAGATCCAAGACAAATCCTACATGGTCTCGTGCAAATGACCCTAGCGTTACCTATTAGCATTGTTACTTTCTTCAATGAAGATCTTTGTCATCGAGAGCTAAACCATAATCATCTACCTTATGTCAGTGTCAAACACTGTAATAAGGTAATTCGTCGTGCCCTAGTTGATCTAGAGACTTCGACTAACCTATTACCTGTTCACAACTTATATGAATTAGGACATACATTGGAGATTTTGGTACCATCCACTACTCAAATTTTATCTATCTCACCTACTACTTGTGATTCTAAGGGGATAATTTCCTTGCAAATTTGAGTATGATCATTCAGTATGGCGCACATTTTCCATATAGTGGACTTTGATTCTATTTTTTACATGCTATTACCACGTCCATGGATCTATGATCATCTCTGTGTTCCTAACACCAATGCACAAAAATTGATCCAATCAAAGGCAACCAAGTCTAAGTTCACGAGCTTAAAAATAATTTCATCCTTGAAGAAGTTCATTTCACCGAAGCTGCATTTTTCATGGTTGGGAATGTTTTAAAACTTGCCTGCCACAAGTAAATTGTTTATACATTTCCTGCAATTGTCTATCTCCCAAGTGGTGTTCAACCAACAATGAATTTTCCTTCAATGCTCTCACAACAAGTTCTCAAGTTCCATAAGTCTCCAACTATGTCTGAGCCAGTGTTGTTGATTACTACTGAATGTATATTTGTCCCTTTAAAAGTAAATTTACATGACAAACAACCATCAAAGTCACCGGTCATTGTAGTAGCATCAACTAAGGTAGAAGAGGTAAAAATTATTCATGAGGACACCAAAATAGATGCTAAGCAAATTCCATGGCCTAAATCATCTTTAAAGGAAGTGCTCACTTTAGAGTGCCGAATAGGGGGGCACTCATACTCGAGCCTCGTCCAAGTACTAAAGTACTTACCTTAGAATGTCGTGCTTGCGTACTACTTTTCTCTAAAGTCGAAGTGAGGTGGTGCGGGTTGAACATCACATGACTCAACATTGCTTTGTACATAAGATAAAGCTCCCATGAAAAAGGGTACATGTGTATCGTATCTCAGCAAAAATCATAAAAGTGAAAGAAATTAAATTCATTCTGGAGGTGCAATATCTAGATTGGATAGCCAACATAGTACCGGTTAGAAAGAAGAATGGCCGACTACGCGTATGCGTAGATTTTAGAGATCTAAATAAAGAAAGCCCGAAGGATAATTTGAAGTTAAATCTACTGAAATGTGCTTTTGGTGTATCCTCCGGATAATTTCTCAAATTTTTGGTTCATTAGCATGACGTCCAAATTGATTTATTTAAATTGTAGGCCATCACTAAAATGGCTCAACCTACCTCACTAAGACAACTTCAAAGTTTCATAGGGAAGTTGAATTATATATGTCGGTTCCTTCCAAACTTGTTGGCAAAAATTTTCTCTCGAACTCAAATGTTGAGAATAGGTGAACCGTTTGTGTGGTCTGAAGATTGTCAATGGTCCTTTGCTAATATCAAAGAAGAGTTTTTGTGACTCCCGATTCTCTTTGCACCCATCCCTAGGCATCTTTAATCCTCTACATCTTTATTATTGATTCGGCAATTGTCGTTGTCATTTATCAAGCTAATGAGCTTGGTAGAGAGAGACTTGTTTACTATTTAAGTCTAATAATAAATATGATGGATAAAAATTAATCGGTGGTAGAAAAAGTCTTTGGGTTCAAAAACTTTGTCATTATTTTTCGACTAACGAAGTCTATCTTTGTGTGCATGACAATCTAGTGCAACACTTACTCCAACAACCTACTATGTTTGGACATACTGCTCGTTGGTTGGTAAAACTTACTGGCATTGGTATAAAATATTTCATTCAAAAAGCTATAAAAGGTCAAGCCTTAGTAGAACTTGTGGCTAGCCACTCCACTATTTCATCGGATAAAAAGGGTGATCTAAGTATAAATTTTGCAAATATTGCTCCTATTCACTAGACTCTCTACTTGGAAGGCACTATTGTCAGTCTTCGTGGTGACGATGGTCCTTGTGGATGTGCTGATCTAGTTCTTATGGAGCCTGATGGAGAATTGCATCTACATTCCTATATCTTTACCTTTTGTTGACCAATAATTATGTTGAGTATGAAGCTCTTGTGCTTGGCTTAATTCTTGTTGGCTTAAAGTAAAAAGGTAGTTGGCTTATGGTGATTCTTTGTTGATCATCTAACAAACTAACAACAAGTTCAGTGTTAAAAAAGCTCACCTAGTCGGTCGCAAGGCTTGTATCCTTTGGTCTTCAAATCGCATAGTTGATGCCCTTGTAGTGTTAGGGTCAAAACTTGAAGAAGTGGGTCTAAATAAGAAACCCTTTGACATGGTTTGCTCACCAAGACATATTGGCTAGATCAGTACTACCTTCAACTACACCCGAATCTATATTGTTGCAAAAGCTTATAATGAATGGTGTGACGAGCTCATTGACTTTATTACTCATAGTCATATACGTGCCGACCAAAATAAAGCCTACAAGGTATGCCAAATAGTTGCTCGATACCTTTTAGAGGATGGTATTATCTTTAGCAGGGGGATTGACGCCATTGTTCTTTGGTGTTTGACTCAAACTGAGAGTTTGCATGCTATGAAAGAGGCCCATGAAGGGTCGTGTTGTGAACACTATGAAGGCCGACGTTTGTGTCAACTTCTTTTGCGAACTAACTGCTATTGGCCTTCTATGCTTAAGGATTATATTGTTTTTGCTTGGTCATGTAAAAATTTTCAATTCTATGCTCCATTTAAACATTTGCAACCAAAGCCACTACATCCTGGTGCTGATTATCGGCCCTTTCAAATGTGGAGGCTCAATTTTATCAATCTCATTATCCCGTCTTCATCCAAAGTCCATAAATTCAATCTTACTACTATTATTTTACAAAATGGGCAAAGACTATCGTTGTTCATCAACAAACAGGTGATTGTGCGCCTCAATTTATTAAGGAAGGCATCGTTTGTCATTTTGGTGCACGTCAAAAAATCATCACTGATAATGACACTCCATTTTTGGGATGACAAACAATGGAGCTAATTGAAAAATATATAATTCAAAAGGTAGAATCATCCCCGTATAACCCTCACAGTAATGGGAGAGTTGAATCTTTCAATAAGATTTTGAAATAAATGTTGGAAAAACTATTGGAAAAAATAACGAGATTGGCATGACCACCTCTTTGAGGCATTATGGTCTTATCAGACGTATGTGAGTCATAGCACTAGTGTTATCCCCTTTGTGGTTGTATATGGTGTTGAAGCCGTATTGCCCATTGAAATTAAGCTTCCTAGTGTGCATCTTGTTGCGACTGCCCAACTTGATCCTTTGCATACTAGTTATGTAATCGAGTGCATAAAAGCTTTTGAGTGTTTCTATGAGTACTGGTTGAGTTCATGCACTTGCCCGACTCGGTTCAGCCCAATTGCTAGTCTAGTTGAATCATGTGCTAGCCCGACTTAGTTTAGCTAGCTCATTCACTTTGCCCAGTTGAGTCGTAGCATGCTTTGCCTTGTTGAGTTGAATCGCTGATTCTAGGCTTCTAACTTGTTAATCAATTTAATTTCGATTCGACTAACCTGAGTTAATCAAATAACTTTTTGTACTCATTTGATATTGGTCAAGTCTATATTTACTAAAGAGATATTTAGACTAAGTTGTACACACTACTTGTAATCACAAATGACAAATACTCCTTTAAGTAACTGTAATTGGTAAAAAGTAACAATTGCCAAGTAATAGATTTAAGGCCTAAAACCCTATAGTGCAATGGAGTGAAGCAAAGATTTTCTAATCGAAAGTTTCTTTACAAATTTTTGTACCTCAAAGCATTTATCAATGAAAAGTTAAAATTGTGTCATTTTTTTGTACAAATTTCATACTAAGTAGTTAATTTTATTTTGATATTTGTTAGTGACAAATGTGCCTAGGTGTAATCACGAACTCTAATATACGAATTGCATAAACCCTTAACGAGCGAGACAACAACCCATGTAACACCCCGCTTTGGTTCACCCACGAACCGACCCAAAAGTGTCACCAGCGACCGAACCTTTCGCTAATCTATTAGATTCGGTTAAGCTGACCAGGATCTACCCTCAGCGTCTTAAGACAGAGATGCAAACATGCAAGGCATGGATGATATGCTTGGGTTATAATGTGGTCCTACATGCATGCTATGATGTGCAAGCAAAATAGAACAAAAACAATAAACGAGAAATCCAAAGAAAAATATTTATTTCTAAAAAAATAATGGACAGAATTTCCCTAAAAGTGCAATAAGGGCCAACCTGTCCACAACAATGATATAAATCTATATATATTCAAAACGATGTAAAACACGGCAATCCATCATCGCACACTATCATCATCACTTTTACTTTCATATGAGCCGAGTCTGAGCTCCAAGGCTCCTTGATTATTCACATCTATCTATTCGTTTCACAAGCAATTTATCAAAACATAATGTAGTAAATCTTCATTCAAACAACATTAACACACAATCATTACACATTACACACGGCATGTACATGTATGCGCGATTCTATGCTACTCCTCCGCAGTCTCGACAGCTCTTAATCATCGTGATCCTCGCCTACATATAGTAGAAAAATGTCAGCAATGGTTGTCACTGGTCTGAAAATAACTAATATCAAATTGGCACAGGAGAGCTAACCCTCCTGTTGAATAAAAACATCATATACTTCCTAAGAACTCTCACAAGGGCACAAATGGGAGTTGTCGCCCTTGAGCGGCAGCATCCCCTTTCCATATCATTCTCTTTCCTTGGTCATTTCATCTATCGCATCTTGCATCAATCTCATTCTCATTCATCTCAGCCCTCAACGTCCTCCATATTACTCCTGGCATTGAGCACAAAGGCCAAGCACTCTCAGGCAATCGCCTTCAATACCCTTTGAACCACAAGTCTAGACATGCGATGTACTTAATAGTACCCGTAACCCTCCACGTTCTCTAGGTGTGAGGAACTCAAACGCGGAGTTAGCAGGATCCCGCGGGATGAAGTGGGTCCTCCCCAGCATCAAACCCGCAGACGAGCACATGCCCTATCTGAAAACATGGCCGCCATATCCCTCTTTCCATCTCTCACTGAAAACACGAAAAATATACATATTTATAAGCCTAGGTAGGGAATTTATAAAATAGGCCCAAAAGCAACTTGTGGTAGATCTTGTTTTCGAAAACATACTCGATTGATCTCATCCTCGAGGGTTATTAATTTCGGAAAACTATTCGGCTAACTGGCCCGAGTTAAGTGGGATCTAATAAAATGTCACTTAACTCGTCCTACAAGTAGAAAACCAAACATACAATGGAATAGAGCGTAAAATAGAGATGAGTTATAAACGGACCTGGTAGAAGCTTCAAGCTTGGTTGCACACCTAGGCGGCAAGCTCCTACTCTGTACTTACACATCAAAACTAAATACTAACACTCGTTCATGATGCATCACACATCCTATAGCATACTCACATCAACCATGCATCAATCAACACACATCAATAATAATCAATATAGTTTTCATACTCTACATTACATTGATTACAATACTTATTTAGTCGACCTAATTAATTATTTAGCATTTATTTTAATATCACACAATCACATACATCCATATTTTTTTTAACATAAAAATATATAGCACACCAATCATTCAATCATACCATCCTAGCAGGTTAAGCTAAGAATCATTAGTTCTAAATAATCAAATTAAAATAAATTATACCTCGCACGTCGTCAGCAATCGGTGACGGTTAGGGTTTCGTCACGCGTGTCGGAGCTCGAATTCGGTGCTCAGTGGCATCCGAAGTTTGATCCATTTCGACTGGATGAACTCAGCGGAAGACCAGGCAAATCCGATTTTTCGGCAAGTTCAGCGGTTTTTCAGCGGGTCTCGGCGATTTTTCAATGACTCCTAGCGGTTTTCCGGCGACTGTTCCATCGAGGCAATCAGGGGTAAGGGTTAGCACCGTCTCGGTAAGCTCAACCCAGTGGTGGTGACGGCGAGGGCAGCTGCCGAGGCGATGACCACCAACGGCGGCTTTGAGTTCGGTCGGGGCGGTCAGTCACTCCGATCGGACTCACAGCCAGCCTCGACGGCGCTAGGTAGAGGGGAAACGTCGGGGATGTCAAGGGGTTAGTCGTCAGTGTCACAACGGCGCCGGTGCGACCCAAACGGCAGCAAATCGCGTCAAGAACAGTGGCGACGTGACGGATGATTCCAGCGTCGAGGCGGCGTGATTGTGGCAAAGGATGGTTGGGGTGCACGACGACAACACGACATGGCGAGACGGCGTCAATCGGTAGCAGGGCAGCATCAGCGACGACGGCAATAACCAACGGAGGTGGTAAGGGAGAGGGAGTGTCGGGGAAAGAGGTGATATACCTTGGTGGCAAACTTGTGAATGAGTATTGACCGATTCCTACTCGAATCAAAATAATAACTAATTATTAATAATTCTAAAAACACAAAAAATAGGAAAAAAATCCCATAAATTAAAAACTAATATCACAACATCTAAATGACGTGCTTTATAACTAATAACCCACCCTAATTACCCAATAATGCGCTTTAGTGCATTAGTCGGCTTAAAACTATTCCTACGATTAAATCCATAAAAGGAAAAAAAAATATACCGCGTACTTTCATATATTCTGATAACTCATTTCTCACCATCTTTTCGACGTTATCATCATACATTCAAGTACACTTGACCCTCATAGTTTATAACTCACGGCTGCTTTCGACTCAGCGTGTTATTTATGAATTGACTCGACTCGAACCGACAATTGAATTATTGGTTCACTGTAATAAAACCATCGCTCGAGTCACGATTTTACAACCCATATTTTTATTTTGCAAGTTTATGCAAAAAGTCAAATGTGTACCACAATATTACACAAACAAAACTTTTAAACAATATGGTGTGACGTGAGGAGAAAAACAATAAACATATAATTTAGTCAAAATTAAAAAAAAAGTTAGTAATAAAATAATTTTCAAGATACAAACACATACATAAGCAATTATGATGGAAAAAAAACTGGAAGGTGCTTGATTATAAGATTTAATCACATAAACGAGGAACAATTATAATTCACATGCAAAAGGCAATTAAAAATTTTCTCATATAAACGGATGCTTATATATTATCTCTTTGTAATGAATTGCTACTATTTAGCTGGCCATATAATGAATTCAAATTCTTTGTCAATATATAATGCTAAAAAGTAAGATTTTCTTTATAATCTTCAATGGGGAAAACATGAGCAGAACATATATTGTATATATGGAGAAAACTCAATAATATTAATGTGAGATTATCTATTTTGTATATGTTAGAATATCTATAAAAAATAAAATGTAGATTATGGATACTGAAAGAGCCATGCATTTCAGAGTGTGCAAACCGAGGGGTTCAGCTGATTGATCTGACCCGGAACATGACAGGGAACCAACACAAGGTGGGCCCAAGTAAAAAAAAAAGACCACCTAAACCTGATGTGATGCCTTAACCAAATATTAGAAAACTAAACGTGATAATTGTTGGCAAAATTATAGACTGATAGACATCATCAATGACGTAAGATTCCAAAATTATTGTGTAGGGACATTGGGTTGCTAATCCTTATCAGACATGTTATTGCATGCGTGAAGAATAATAAACATATTTGGTGTAAGGTCCTATCTGCACGATATTAATTTTTTTTCTTTTTTCAAAGAATAATATTGAAGTTTTAACCAGTTAATTCTTGATCTAGTTATCATTCTCATCGTTGTCATCCTCATTTTTGAATGAGATTTATATATTATTTTTTTAAAAAAATACACAATGCATTTTTTTATTGATAATTAGGGCAAATCAGCTTGTAAAGCTCGACTTGATTCGATACAACTCGAAACTCGACATTTAAATATTCGAGCATGTACTCGACTCGAATTCAAATCTTATCAGTCGTATTTGAGTAAAGTAGTATTCGACTCAACTCGACTAGATCATAACTCAAACTTGACTCCAAAGCGACTCGTAACTCAATTCAAACTCAATTCAATAATATAATATAATAATATACATAATATCCAAACTTTTGTCATCTATTCTTTTACTTCTTTGCTTCTTATTTTGATTATATTTGAGCTAAGTGGATTTTTTAAGAACTCAATTAAGCTAAGGCCGGCCGCGTGTATAAGCCATGAAGATCATGTGTATTTAAATATATGATGATAACGTCACTAAGGCAATAATAAAATGAGTTATCAAAATATACGATTGTATGCGAGTTTTTTTTTTAAATTTTTACATAGTGGAGCTTAAAATTAGATTGAAGTAGTTTACCACATTAGGATGCGCTAGCTACTATTTTAGGTGGGATGGTAGAGTTAGAACATGTTATTAGACGATTATTAGGTGTATCACATTTTATTGAATTTTATTATATTTTATTTTGTATTTTTTAGATTTATTTTATTATTATTGACTCTAATCGTGAGCGAGTTAATTTTTATTTACAAAACTAACCTTACATGCATATGTGTTTCTCTTGAGTTTTCTCCATGCGTGTAAGTCATGATCCGAATCAGGGTTTCATACTTGTGAACCGGTCAGTTCAGCCGTCAGTTCGAATCAAATTAGTTTCAAAACATGTGCGTTGAGCCAAAGTTGGCCACGTGTATGAGTCATGAGGGATCAGTATATGATAATAACGCCAGTAGTATAGCAAGGGAAAAAAAATTATCAGAATATATGACACTATGTCGGTTTTTTTTATATATAGTAGACCATATAATTAGTTTTAGGTCATCCATCGCATTAGGAAATGTTATTTATTGTTGTTGAGTGTGGGTTAGTAGGCTTAAAACATGTCATTCAGGTTAGGAGACTATTATTTTATTTTATGATATTTTATTTTATTTTATTTTATATTTTTTGGAATTTATTTATTATTATTAACTCAAGTTGTGAACGAATTAAATTTTTATTATAAAATTGCCCCTTATGTTTATTCCCGACCCTTCAACTCACTAACATCCAACATGCCCCAGCGTCACCACCCCACCGACCGATACCTCACCCTGACCCTCATCAATGGCAACTTCGCTGCTAGTCACCAAGCCGTTGTCTTCGACCACAGCCATCTGATTATATCGCATCTTACTCCTCCTTCCTCCACTGTCTTCCTTCTCTTTACCCTGTTCGTCGCCACTGGTCACCACAGTTTTGTGATGCCTTTCCTCACCAACCTTTCCTTTCCCCTACCTTGCTCACCCCTTCCTATCTTTCCCGTAGCCGAGCCCTCTTCGTGTGCCTCATCGATCCCAATTCGGTGCAGCCACCGGCGATGCACCGCTGACATCATCGGTCGGTCGTCACCCCGTCTAGACTCTCCCCTTCACCCTTAGCCTACCCTACCTGCATGCACAACCACCCTCACCCTTGTCCCTCGTCAAACAGACCCTATGAGGCCCTCGTCGGTGACCCGCTACCAGTCATTGCTTCGGCCAAATGCCTTTTTCATGAGCAAACCCTGTGCTTAGCCCCAGCCTTGGCCATGTCCTCCTTGGCTGATCAGTAGTCAAGCCAACAGCAGCCGCGCTATTGTCGAGTGCTAGCATTAGGTATACATCACCATTGATTGATTCGATTTTAAATTCATAGTCATGGGTATCATTGCATGATGAAATTAGGTGGATGACATAGATTTATTCGAATAGGGATGCTTTGATGCAATTATGAAATTGAATTGAATAAGCTTAACATGTTGTTGATGATAAATACTTGATAATGTAGTGAATAGAGAATGATTTGAAACCCTAGATGCTTGTGATTAGGGTAAATATTAATTAATTAATGTAGATAATTGTGAAGTGATTATGATGGGTGATTAAATTGTGTAACGGTTTACAAGTTAATTAAATCAGACTTAGATGTATGTCTTGAAGAACAAAGAATTAAAGTTAATTATAGAGCCATTTTGATGTTTTGAATTATTGGAAAACTATTTCATTGAAATATAAAACCTTAGGGACATGACAAATGATATTTTAGAAATTCTACTTTCTCCAGTAACGTCAAAATCTGCTTTTAATATGGCTGAGAGAGCTATTAGTGATTGTTATAGCATCTTGAAACTGAATATAATTGAAGTTTTAGTTTGTACTCAAGATTGACTACGTCCATGGTATTGTAAAGATAATAAGGAGCATTAAGGTTATGATTTAGGTTGTACATGTTACTCCTATGTGCTTGTTACTTAATAGTGAATATTGCCAGTTCTTATTTCTCTTGGCATAATTGTATTTTAAGATTATCTCTATATTTTGATATTATAATACTATTTATGTAATAAGTTGAAGTACAACTTTATTCTAATTTTATTTTCAATTTTTCATATCCAAAAGTAAAATAGAATTCTTCATTATCTATTTTTATTGGTTTGCTTTTGCATCACATATTCAAACACAAAGTATGTTTAAAATTTTAATATCTACTTCTCTTAGTTGTTATGGCCTTAATAGTTATTAAAATACACTCATGAACTTTATTCATTGGGATGATTAGTTTAAAGTTTTTCTATTGAATCTAGCAAGAATACTAGAATATAATTTTTCATAAAATTTAATTCTTTTATTTAATCTAATATCTCACAATGAATCATATCTATTAATTTTTCCCAGGATGAAGACTCGATAAAAGCTATATAAATATGGATAAATGCTATAAAATATAGACTTTTAATTGCTTTCTTTCAATTTTGGATTTACAGTTCTAAGCATTTAATTTTTTTGGAAACATATACTATTCAATGGCGCCTTAGGTATTTTGTAAAAAAAATTGAATTATAGTTGAAACTTAAAAAGAATTTTTATAATTGAGAAAATTTATATAAATATATTGATAGACTATTTTTATTAATTTTAATCTCTATAATTGTATATTTTTCTCTCACACGAGCTATTTTTGACCTTATAATCGAATTGATTTTGAGCTCCCAAACGAGCTAATTTCGAACTCCAAAATAAACTAGTTTCGAGTTCCTAAACAAGCTTGTTTTAAACTCCTCAAAATTAAACATTTTAAATGTATTCAAGCTCGAGTCTGAGTTCGAAATACATTAGAAATGTTCAAGTCAATTTCAAACATATATGCTCAAAATTTGTTTGATCATGAGTCGAATTTGAACGAATTTCGAGTTATTTGAGTTGAGCTTTGACACAAGCTGAGTTTGGTTCCCTCGCTCGTTTAGTAGCCCTATTTATAATACCATGAAGGCCTCACCACAAAAATTTACAATTTAAACAATATAGTAAGCTATTTTCCCCCTTGTTTACAGGAACAATAAATCATCAACTTGGCTAAATGATTATATAAAAATATACATGAAAATAATCGAGTGAAAATTTAAAAACTTTACGAATTTTTTTTTTGTGCGGTGAGTTTAAGTTGTATATCATAACAAAAATATACTTTCTAAAAGTAAAGCATCGTTAAATCATATCCAACACTTTAAAATGAGTTTTTAAAATTCCCAAGTCATTGCATGGGTAATTTTTCATGGGCTAGTGTAAAAACTGACTGAGGACCCTAATTCAAATTACTTTTAATGTGCACGGATAAATGTTGAGATAAATATTAAAGAACACAAGTTATGAATAATTGATTCATTACAAGTGCTTCAATCATGGTTAGAATGTTTTTTACATTGCCCAATAATTATTTTGATTAACACACACCCTCACACACTAAACACCGCCAATTGCACAAGATAAAATGAATCTAACTTCTAAGCATAAAATTACGTAATTGAATAATGCCCGTAACAGTTTAAAGTCAATTGTTACATTGTTATATAAGATTGCAATATCAAAGGCTTTATATATACCATACAATCGATGCCAATTAATTCTAAATGATAAAAAGGTTCATTATAAATCCATTGGTAAATTGTGAATCCATAAGCCAACTATCCTTAACTCATATGTTGACATTGTGGTGACTTTTATTACTAGTAGCCGGACAAAATATGTAACATATTGTAACACCCTATTTCTCGGCCTAAAGTCCAATTGAACCGCTACATTATAATTTTCAAAGTTATTTATTTGGTTGCTATCGTACAAAATTAACGGAAGTATATCTTAATACTCAAGGTGGCTTAAGACGTTAACTATGCTGGGTTTTTATATAATGTATGCTGAATTATATTACCGTATGAAAGCTCTTACACTTAAAAATCTTAATATAAGCACTCTAAATTATGAGAGAGGTAGTACCTCCTCAATAACTAAGAAAACGACTTTATATAACGTAAATGAACACTTTAAGCTACACGATTAACGCAAAGGCAACACTCCAAATTTAGTTAGGAAGTTGAGTTTTTACTAATGCAGATGCATGATTCGATTATTATACTTAATTTTAACATTCGAGTTAGGTAACTTACATTTAGATGAGGATTTTAAAATTTAATACAGGCAACACTGGGGTCATGGATACTTGTTTCACATATCTACAATTAAGAATTTAAAATGCAAAGGCATACTTCAAGTGTAAGGACGTCATATCCCAACATTTGGTCTTCACATAGATCTTCACAATGTATGAACTGTAAGCTCCTCCTACTCATATTTCTCTGATACGCAACATACAGTTGCAACAAAAATCGTTTCGCGTACTATTTAAGCTCCAACATCAATTCTCAAACTTTGAGGCTTACATACCCTACAAACGATTTATTATTCATTGCCCCAAAGTTGACTTTTCTACACAGAAGGTTGGTTAGATAGGATTAAACAAAAAGCACCCAACATACCAAGCCTAAACAAGCCAAAATTTAACTTCAACTTATTAGACATCAATCTTTAAGCCACAGAGGGGATCATATTACACTTAAATGGTATTACCCAAATTATATAATCACTTAACTCATTAACAAAAATTAACAGAACGACTGGTACCACTACCATTAGCCACTCAATCCTTCTTCCATTGTCATTCATTGCTAACTTAAGCTTACCTATATATATATATATATATAGGTAAGCTTAAGTTAGCAATGAAT
>JAVDBV010002818.1:0-11127 GCA_032619315.1 Piper longum
TGGCTATATATATATATATATATATATATATATATATATATCTGAATTCTAAAGGCCTCTAAGTTTAGCCGAAAACCATTAAGTTTTCACTATACACAATTTGTATGCTTTCGGCTATTAAACCAGAATCACTTAAAAAGTATGAAAGAATCATAGAAAATCACATGCAATTATTACTGCCAACGCTCATCAACAATTCAAGTGCTAAAGAATGCCCAGAAGTACCTTTTCATGTAGGCGATTTGACTCATCACAAACCCAGCTCATTTCCAACTCAAATGCTTTATCTTTTGCCTCATCGTGAACTCCATAAATACTGCACGCCAAACAAAGGTTGTTAGTATCCGTTCAAACACAAACTTCGAAGGAGCCATGCAAAAAATAAAAAATAAAAAAAGCACATTTGCAACACATGAAATTATCTCATGCCTTAATGGGCAACAAAGTATCACTCACATTTTAGCAACTTCAATAAGTCCTTGCCTACAAGTCATTTCCGAAAGCTTCAGCTTTTCAATTTCCCTAAGAAAGCAAACATTTTTTTTTCACATCAATAGAGTGCAAAATCAATTTGTCACAAGTCATTGACCACACATTCAAATTTGCCAGACTTAGGTTTCCAGAAATTGCAAGACATAAAAGAATTTTTCAGAATGATTATTTGAGTGACAAAATCTCTTTATTCTATTCGTCAATTATCAAATTCTAAATGTAATATGCAAACTTATACAAAAAATTGTTTTACCAAGGCTTATTCATCCCTCATTAGGTCATCAGTGCGGGCTTGAAATAATATAAGCACTCACAAGGTCATTTCAATTTTGCAGACCACTGGAAGTAACAAGATGTAGGCATCATTCCAAGAAAAGAACAACATCAAAGTAGTATTCAACTTGAAAGTAGATCTACATAACGGACTTAGACGAGATAATGACCCAAAGTGAGCTCCATTTTAACGAGATGCTAATCAAATTTGGAAAAATGTCGTCTGTTTCTCAATTGTATTTTAAAGGAATAGGAAGGCTTTGATATCAGATCAGATCAACTGAATTTATTTATATATCTAACCACTTCCGAGACTTATATTGCTCTCACATGTTACCAGTGTATACTAGTCATGCAGACTTGGAGCAAATCCATAAGCTTCCTATTAGATAAGAAAGCTGTCCAGCAGAATTATATTTTATTGGAAACATTGCCTTCATAGTTCTTCCCATTATTGAATAATTGAATTTAAAATGACAAATCTAGGTGATACTAGACAAGGAGATCTAGTTCTAATCTTGCGAGATCAGCCCCCGCACAACCTGCCAATTTCATCTCTGCAAGGAATGAAATTTGGCATGCTTTCTAAGACCAAAATCCCCCACAAAATTCCACATCTTGACATATTATCAATGCTTCATTATTGTAATGATGTGAAGAAAGAGTCAAATTACGTTTTAGCAGCTTGTCTTCCCTTCCCCAATGCAGCTCCAAAGTACCTCTGTAAATGTTAAGATGATTAGTAGCTGTAGTAGACCAACAGCACCAAAAGAAAACATATACACGCCCATACAATCCGAAAAAAAACTTACATAGGATACCCCTGATGGCTCAACCATGTATAACTGTGGACCATCCCGATCATATCCACCAAGAATAACACCACATCCAAATGGCCTAAACAACAACGGCCCATTTTTTAATTTATAAAAAATGGGAAAAAATAATTGATAACCACATGATGCCTAACCTTAACCACCAGTAGAGAGTACACAAATGCACATAACTAGCAACTCGATCTGCAAGCTCCTTGACAGGGATGGGCTCCCCATTAATACTGCAAAAAGGGTGAGACATAATAATAGATCTCGTAGTTACTATAGAATTGACAAAGATGTTGTGTCATTTGCAATGATGCATATCATTATCAACCAATATTTGTACAAAAGTTAAACCTTTCATATCTGGCTGCTTCAGCTCTTGCCCGTGCAACAATTTGTCTTCCATCTGCAGCCAAACCAGCAACAGACTGCATTTTTCACTGGATTAGAGCATAAAAATCGGTGGAAAGACGACTATTTATAAGAATGTGATTTTAAGTTGCAAAATACATTGGCCCAAAAAGAATTGGATAATAGGTGTGGAAAAAGCACAAACAACAAATAGTGTCTGGGCTTGCTGCGTTCTAGCGTGAGCATAAAGTGATGGAAGAAGAATATACAAAATATGGATTAATTTGACACCAAAATCTTTCAAAGGATTATAATTTGGTAGGTAGTGATTCTAGGGATAGAAAAAAAGCAGATGATCCATGAAAAATTTTGGCATCATGTATACTAACATATACCTAAAATATCAAATACAGATCTTGGTGAATATTCTATTCAAGAGCCTTCATGTCTTCCATAGAAAAGCGAGTAAACCTAATAGTTTCAATTAAAATAGAGACAATTGAGCACCCTGGCGCAAAAGTCTAAAGAGAGATGGATAGAACTAGGGGGGCATCACTTAATAGAAGTACTATAATATCGTTGCAGCGAAAAGATGAGGAAGTATAACCTATCAAGACTCAAAATCTAAGTACTTGAAAGCAAATGAAGAGCGGTGAGAGGTAATTGAAGCAATCTAGCTATAGAAAGACAAATCTGTTGAATTGCTAATAGAAGGAAAACAGGTGCCAACTCATAATTGGGAGATGGCAATCAAATCTCTCAACATCTAAAGTCGATTGAACTTTATACTCAGCCAAGCCAATATAGTATACGATTCCGCCAATTCTGATCATGAAACAACAAAAATCTAAGCCAATATAGTTTATAGCAGCAGACTGGGCATAAGTAATCATGGACTCAAGTAGGCTAAAAAAATAAAGAAAGGCGAAAGAAAGAGTACCATTCCAGAGTGACGGTGGACGGAATGAATCCTACGGTTGGACCCAGCCATCATCATCTTCGAAGAAATGAGCTTCTCCACACCCTAACGAATCAATTGATAGCGAAATAAAGAACCAAATTGTAATAAAAAACCCAGAGAACCTAGAAAACCAAACCAAGAAAACAGGATATCAATAGACATTCAGAAGAGTACCATGACAATCCCATCCTTGCACTTGATGCCGATCACAGTCCTGAAACCGGAAAAAAGACAAAGGTTTCCTCGCAACGAAGGTCGGGGAACAAACTAGCGTCGACAGGGGGAGGGGGGAAATGGAAGAAAAAAACAAATGGGCATACCCGCTGTTGTCGACAGCCTTGGCTGCGTATTCGATCTGGAAGACGCGGCCGTCTGGGGAGAAGGTCGTGACGGAAAGGTCATACCCGGTACCGATACTGCTCATCCTGCCGCCGTCGCCGCCGCTCGTTCGCCGTCGGATCTGAGTAGAAAGGAGCCGACTTTGGCTTCCGGTGTAAGGAAAAGAGGGAGCTTCACCGGAGTAGGTCCCCTTCCTCTCTACACCCTCCGCCAAGCCATCTTTTCTATACAAAACCCTTGCTCAATGGAAATACCCTCGTTTTCTATAAACTTTACACATACTGCCACTAGTGCGGGTCCTCGGATATAAACAACACAAGCCTACCCACCAGTACTTTATATGTTAGGCTAAATTTAACTTAAACTCATCCTTGTTAATCTTATTTTTTAAAAAAATACTCTGATAACCTAATTTAAGCTAAGGTGTGTTCCGCTTGGCTTGACTATAAATTCGAACTCGATATATTTAAATTTAAAAAAATATTCAACTTGACTCGACTTGTCAATATTATTGAAGTCATATTGAACTTACGTAATACTATAAAAAAATTTTAATTCTATATAAATTAAATACGAGTAAAGTATAAATATTTGTTCACCTCGAACTCGATTAAAAAAAATAGTGAGCCAAATATAAGTTAATTTCAAATACAATAAATTTTGAACAAGCTCAGTTTGACCTATAATACATTAAAGCTCGTCATTCATTCAAACAAACTCAAACATGCTTAAAAAAAAATCAAATTAAAAAACATTCATCCGCTCAAGTTAACTCGTTTACACCCATAATTATAACACATGAAACAATGGGACCCACATAAACCATGGACCCTTCTTCACAATATGGTCGCCGTCGCCGGCCCCGGCGAAAGTAGAAGCCGATGGAGGTCTCTCTTCTTCACCTCCTTCTAACAACTGCGCTATGCGACGTGTCTCGAAAGTTAGTGCGCACTTGCCTAGACGATGAATGCACCCGCATCTTTAGTTTCCTATTCCCTCTGGTTGGAGTTTTGATAGGATGGATAATTTCTTGGGATGTTTGAACTTCTATTGTTGATTGTTGATGGGTTTTCTCCTATTACCTTCCACAGTGTCGTTAGGTGTGAATCTGGCGAGCTGTTGGTGTATTGTTTATACCTCTATGACATATATCAGCTTTTCTGATGGTGTTAATTTGGACCATGTTAAACTTGTTAAACTATCATGTCTTTTCTTGGCATATCCAGAATGAGTTACAGCCCGCCCTGAATGTCATATCGAAGGGCATGGATTTTTCACTCTCAACTCCTTGATTAAAAGATTGTCACAAGCATCTTTTTAATCATGGTTGATGGGTATACCTCCCTTTTGGCTGTATTTTGAATTGTAGTTTGCATAATTTCACCGGCTAAGGTGGAATTGCGGAGATGCGCTTCTTGCTGGCTTCAATACTTAGCAGCTGTAAGCTCTGATAAAAACTACAATGCAAAAACTCTGTTTTTTGATGAAGTGCTTGGTCTCAATGATGAACATCCTACATGGTTGAATGACCAAGTAAGTAGAAATGATGCAGGGTAACAGGTTTTATACACATCAGACTATCAGTACACAAGCTGCGGCTCAAACTCGGCAAAATCGACAGATCCAGATTCAACTGGAGGCATGAGGTATGCAGCCAAGAGCTCAGACACCAAAGAAGCAATTAGAGGAACCCTCTTCAAGTTCTTAACCAGAGGAAGGCCATTGCTCTCTCCAACAGCAAGCAGCTTTTCGTTAATTTCCACCATCCTGTCCAGCTTCCTCTTGAACTCTGGATTCTCCACGTCCAATACAGCTGGGAAGATTCTTGCAGAGGTCCGGTTGGTCTACAGAGCACATCACAAAAAGAACGCTAAGAAAATTAACTTCACAAGTTGTGGTCCATATTTTTACTGTTAGTTCTGTCCTCAATTCTTCCTCAATCCCCTCTTCTTAGTACTGGGAATAAAAACATCAGAAATGAGCCGCGGGTAAATAAAATACCTCGATAATGACATGCATATCAAATTCTTTTGTGTTAAGTCCAATGCCCTCATAGAAAGCTGTCCGCTGACAGTCATTGAGATACATGGTCACGTACACCTGCACCAGCAAAAGCTCAGAGTGTCGTCCAAAGTTGAAGTAGCAAAGACCATTGTCAAGTGTGAGAACCAAAAGATCATAAAAGACAACCAATTACCGATAAACAGAAGAACCGAGACCACAGCTTGGCCTTCCAGTCATTAAGAAACTGAGGCTGTGCTTTTAGCAAGGCAGAAAAGAAATCTCCGTGTCTGTTCTCATCTTGGCACCAGTTCTCGAAGTATTTAAAGATAGGATAGACTTGGAATTCTGGGTTTTCTTTCAGGTGCCTGTATATGGTGATATATCTCCAGTACCCTATTTTCTCAGACAAGTATGTGGCATAGAAGATGAACTTGGGTTTGAAGAAAGTGTACTTTCTGGCCTTTGTGAGGAACCCCAAGTCCAATGCCAGATTAAAATCAGACAGTCCTTTGTTCAGAAACCTGCTCAAGCGAAAGCGAGGTTTGTTTACTAAATGTCCACCTAAAAACAAACCAGCTTATAACCCACAACTGACATGTGACATACATGTATTATATAAGATCCATGTGTGCTTAAGCAAGGCTAAATCTACAAGAAAAAAACAATGAGAAACAGAGGTAACTGTTCCTTTTTTATCTCCGAGGTAGAGATGTAACTCTTCCTTGCAATGCATGTATACAACCCAAAATGAAATCATAGCGGAAACTGCTCTTGTTATTATAGAATCAAATGCTATAGTTATAACATGGTAACCAAGAATTGAGAGTTAACAAATAACGTACCCAGCGTGCCTGGCTTCATCCCTAGACATGAGTGAAAATATTTCTGCTACCACAGGATTTGTTTTCTGGACAGTAAAAAGAATATGTGAAACAACGGATGAAATAAGATGATAAAAGTAGTGAAGAAACAGTGTTCGTTTCGGACCTTGAGCCTCCTCCCAAGCTCCTTGTAGAGCAGAAAACCAGAGAACTCAGCAGTGCAAGACCTCTCCAAAAACTCCACGAAGATTTGCCTGAGGGGACCTTGGAGCTGATCAGCTGCTTCCTTGAACTCTTTGTTCCTGACGAAATGGGTCTGGTTGTAATCCGTCTTGAACTCCTGCAGCAGAGCTTCAAACTCAGACTGGTTCAGATTCTTGTTGATTTCGGTGTTAAAGAGCTGCTCCATTTCATCGAAGTCAGTGGTGTAGAATCTGGGCGTGAGGAGGGTCTCCTTTATGACCGACTTTGCAGCCTTCTTTGGCTTAGTAGGCTGGGTGGAGGTTGCTGCAGACATGGAAATGTAGGACCTGAAGCTCGGGCATGGCCTTGGTGAGCTGAATTTTGGGAATTTGGAGATGGGTTTCAACAGAGAAAGCTCGGCCGACATGTTTGCAGCCAATGTACTGGTCCAGAGAAGCCAGTGGAATGGACGAAAGGGTCAGGGAGGTGAGCCGAGACGTGGGTTTTTTGAAGAGAGGAAAAAGGAGGGGATAGAGGGCAATGTTCTGTGATGTATGATTGGTTGCTCTTCAAGGAATCTAATCCACAGAAATCTACTATATTTTGTCTTGAAATGACACACGGCAGGGGCAATATTGTAGGTAACATTTTTTTGTATAATTTTCTGCATATAGTAGGATTGGTGGTCAAGATGACACGAGGATATCAATGCCAAGCCAAAAAAAAAAGTTTTAAATCAGGCCCATGGGCCAGAAATATCGGCCTACTTTGCATCTCTCCACATTTTATCACCCTCCCAGTCCCGGACCCTCGTTATCTCAATAAAATAGCTTTCACATTTCAGCTAGTACGGAAACGTCCACATAGACGAAAAGAGGCTGATTTAACATCGTCGTCGTCGTATACTAAAATTTCTCTTTTTAGAACTATTGGACAATCACGGAAACACAATTTTGCCAATGAATAAAGTTTGCACATCACTAAATACTACACTATGAGAAAGAAAATAGATTACACGTCTGTAAAGTTGAGCAGACGCATGCTACAAAATAATTTTGACAGAGTTCTAACCTCTATAAACCCATGAGTCCCCACGGGCCGTGTCAAAAATTCCCCGCGTGGATACAGGCTCTTAAATTATATCAGCTGTGAGCTTAGCCACCAGAAGAAAAAACAAACGCACACTAATTGTGACGACTGTAAAATACTTCCCGGTTCCCATTATCTAATGCCGATATTTCAGACGAGATAGCAATGAAAAGCAGAGGTTTACTTGCGCCAATCTCACCTCCTCGAATCGAGATTATAGGGTGTGCATTCGGACTTCCGCAAGCAGGGATCAAGAAAGGCTTAAGCTTTTTAAATTATAAACATAGCTTGGTGCGTGGGAAAAACAATGATGGTCAAGTAACACGAATAAGAAGAACCACCAAGACAAATATGCATGTCATGACGAAGAACAGAAGCCAAGTCCAGCACGTTGTCTTGGAACCATCAGAGAAAACCTCCACAGCTTGGACGTTTGCATGACCGGTGCTGGCCAAGCTATGTTCCACAGCTCTTTCCGTAGAATCCAAAATCTGGAACAACAAAAAAGATAACAAAATTTACAATTTGGATTGGTCAAGTCAGCGGAGTCTAGACATTGACATATTTCATCAAAACTAATGAGGAAAGTGAATATATTAATTCAAAGCAGGTTTATGCATATACCAAAAAACGGGGACAAGTTCTGAGAAGATCAATTAGCCAAAAGCTAACCTAATTGCAGAAACCAAAGGGGGCTTGTACACATAAGATAATGGTTCAATTTGAAGATCATTAAGGATACCTTCTCAGTGTTTTGGAGAGATTGATTCATCATGAGGCTACTCTCCCTAAGTTGTTGAGCCAATTCAACCATCTCATCAGTCAAATCTTCTTGAAGTTTTCTGTTTGAAATATTACATGATTTTAGAACAAATGAATTTATTAAAAATTCACCAAAGTAAGGGATGTGTACAATAAACAGATAATCTCCAACAAAATATATTACCAGGGCCTGTAAGAAACAAGAATAAAAAGCTTAAACATGAAGCCCACAGGGAAACTACACATATCAACAGGCTGTTCATACCAATATAATCCCCCATCGTTTATCTCCAATGAGCGTCATTTTTTTTTAGTTTTCAAAAAAAATTCAATTCTCAAGATAGATTGGAAGACATCTTTATTTTTTTTAAAAGGGAAGATGTTTATTTATTCGTTAAGATCATTTGCGAGAAATGTGACTGCCTCTTACCTGTGTCTTTCAATATGTGCCTGAGATGCCGCATCTAGTTTAATAGTGGTAGTTGAATCCCTTTCTCCAGCATCTTCTTCCTCATCCTCTGGTTTCCTGTGAAGCCTACATATTTGACCAAAATTGGTTAAATTTTATACATGAAGCAGAAGCCAAAGTGCATGAAAACAATTAATCATTCCCTCACCCGAATCTCCTTCGTAGACCAGTAGGTGAGCTGACTTCTTCAATTTGAGAGGTCTCTACTGGGGCCAGGGGCTGAATGCCGTCTCTGGCTTCTGACAAGGAAGGCTGGCGACATTGCAAGCTTTGTTTATGTCACATTCAGTAGTGTGATTTATATGCAGAATTCTAACTGTCAAAGTGCCCGTGCATAGCTAGTTTTATAGATGTTCATTTATCACATGTGAAGGCAAACAGTGACAAAGGAAGTGCCTACAGTGAATTAAGCATTGGTCATGAATGTAAACCACACAACATACTATCTGAAGCATAGGCATCTCAGTACATTCCACGAGTGCCAATTTCTTTCAGAAGAAAAGAAGGCTTTCTTTCACAAATCATTATAATGGTGAGGGAAGTTCAACACGTGAACTGGAATTTTACCAAGTCTCGTTGACTCTCAAAGCAAAAGAAACTACAAAGGCATAAGGACCGGATCCAATAATCAGCATCACGAAATGTATACCATCAGGACCAGTAAAAAAAAAATTGCTATAGAAATAATGCCAGGAATGGAAAGTCATCACTTACTGTTGGAACATCTAATTTAGCAGCAATAGCTTCAATTTTCTCTGAATAGTCATTTACCTTTGCCTTGGAGATTCTGTGAACCAGCAAAAATGCAAATGAAAAGGCTAAAAAGGAAACAAGAAATTGAGCCCCCAAAATTAACCCTCAGTCGCATTAAGCAAAGTAAAATGGATTGTTTGTTATCCACCTTTTGTTAGAAGATGACTATATTACTATTCCTTTTGCATCCATCCTTTCACGTCACTGCCCCTTTAAATATTATAGGCTATCTTTCAAATGCACTCCCCGATTTCACATGAATTTATGATCTTAATATAAGTATTTACAATTTCATTTGAAATTAGATTTCATGTCTTTCACCAACCACATGTCCACACAGAGATCAAGATCTAAATAAGTCTAATTATCTCATGAAACAAGAATGTGTGCCTCCAAGATTTTAAACAATGACTTATTTCGCTCAATATATTACAAACAATGAAAACTTATCAGACATTTAATAATTGCATGCCCCCGATGTGTAAGCATCTAATACCCACAGGATATCCAAAGAATCCACTGAACAGAACAAATAAAAGACTGTCTCGCACCTGGGCAATCCCTCTGCAGTAGTTTCTGCGGTAACATTTTCAAGAAGCTCCCTTAAAGTTGCGACATACTGCAGTAGCATTGTTGTAAGATATTATAAGTAGACTTGGAATTAAATTATCTCTAGAGCACTAAAAGCAATTAAAAGTTCATTCATATATCAATATTTTTATCTCATAACAAGAACATTTTCTGCAATTATTTTCACAAGGGCACAGACTATATATGTCAACTAGAAGAATACGTTCATCACACAAACGTGATATTATAGGGTAATGAACATCTCATTACGACAAAAATGTGAACATGTACATTTTAATTCCCAGGTCTGCCAAGGTCATCAAATATCCATACCAACATAAAAAAATGCTTTTTATATATGAGTTGCCTTCACTTTTTGAAGCCACAACATCATTGCTATATTAATACTTACATGCACCAACTTTGCTGGATTCTGCTGGTGGGGAGCAGAAGCTATGAGTCTCATCAAGTTCACCTCATTTTTGCTGTAACACATGGTCCTCCCTGCAACAAAAGCAAAAAGCCTTCAATAGCAAAAACAACACAAAAGTCCAACCCCCCCCCCCCAAATTCTTAAACAACGAAATCCAAATATCCAAACAGTTCATTTATACGCTATTTTTCCAAACACTACTTTTTAACAACAGGGGGATTGACAGGAAAAAAAAGGAGGACAGAGAACGAATCTAGGCAATAATCAGTCAATCCCCTCTGCAATTAGCCAATTACAATTAGGTTAGAAATCGTGAGCTTACTGACACACATTTTTGACAATAATACAAAAATAAGGATAGTATATCGATAGCATGTATGATATTAGAATCATCAAAAAAACAAAAAAACTTGGCATGATATTCAATACTGTTATGATGGTGATGTGGTGGATAAAAGAAGGAAGTAAGAGATGTGCATAGGGAAAGAAGATCGAGAAAGCAGAAGAAAGGAAGAGACTCATGAGCAAGGTATCACCGTCTGGAGCGCACCGATATTCGCCGGCGGCAGTCGAAGATTGAAGAAAGGAGCAAATATACCTTTTTGCCCTCGAGAATGATAAATGGGCTCTAAAGCTCAACTTCAACCCATCATTTTTAAACGTCTCAACGTCTAATTACCCCATTAGCATTCACTTTTCATTGGATTATTGAGCAAAAAAGCCCATTATTATTGTTGGCCCATTCCATCATAACGTTTTATACCAGGATCGCCATCCAACGGCCGGAATTCCTTCCCCCTCCCCCC
>JAVDBV010002820.1:0-11289 GCA_032619315.1 Piper longum
TGTGTGTCTATATATATATATATATATATATAGACACACACACACACACACACATTCTTCCATGTGGATATTCCATTGTTGATATCTTCATAATTTTAACCATTTGAATTGTCCACTTTAGATACCCCTATTATATACCTGTCGTGACATTTGTTATGTCGTTACTTCTACATATACCATGACATTTTCATGTCATTGCATTCCAAAATTTTTAAATGCTGCCAACATAGCCACACCTATAAACACATCACAAAAATTATTACTACATCATATTGTTACATACCCTATCCTTGATTTTTTTTTTAAAAAATATCATTATAAGGTAATGACATTTTTTGTCATATAGTGATACTTTTCCAAGCATTGTTACAGACCAATTTTTTAGTAGTGATATTGGATCCAATTTGAGTTGGTTTTGGTATTGGATATATGGGTATGTGTTTATATGTGAGCCAGGTGGGCCATATTTATTGACTTTAAAATTGTCTATATATCATAATAATGATGTATATGGGTGGTTTGGTGGAGTACTGATAGATGGTGATCATTATTATAATTATATATGTTATGTGTATACACACATTATTTGATTGGACTTATATTGGATTGGGGGCTGGTTGTGTGATTAGGATTTAGGGAGTTGTATTTGCATGCATTAGGAGTCTAGAATGCACAGTAGTTATGCCTTGAATTGCATGTCAAGTTGGATTATTGATACTTTTAGGATTCTAGAGTGATATATTTTGCATCAATTCATTTGTTTGATGATGAAACATGGTCAATTAGTCTTAAAATCTTTGTTAAAGACTTGTTGGCAAAGTTTAAAGAAGAATTGCCTTCAGCTATGCATCTGATAGATCGTTTGGATGAATGATTAGCAAACCAAGCATATTTGTACTCCTTAAATTTTGTCTTTGGCTGATCTTGGGTAGATTGAATAGTGCAATCGGATATGGTCAGTAGAACACTTAAGGCTTTGAATTTTGTTTGGACGAGCATATAGTTAACCAATCATGAAGACCATGAAAACTTGATATTTGAAGGGTAAAACAATTGGAAGATCAATCGGCAACCGAATAAAGTGCACAAAGTATTTTAACAATGTGTTCGACGACTGAAGAATAGATCAAATAGTGAGATAGTGATTCCAACTTAGAGGCATAAGCAAAAGCTTTGAAAGATTGATTGATTATCAGATTAAAAAAGATTCGATTAACGAGCAGGATAATGACCAAACAAAATGGGCTAATAAAATGTTTCGTTGGCCGATCTCCACAAAGGATAAGATTTTAAACCTTTTGATCCAATGACTAAGAATGGTTGTCTTGTACTATAATATAAAGGGATGAAGTGGAAAGATTTGGATCTAATGAGGCTATTGTGATTTGATTTAAAGATTTATCAAAGAGAGTGAAGAGAGACGAAAGTCTTACTCATTGCTCAAGTACTACAAAGGGGTGTTTGTATTGTGAGTGTGAGTGTTCATTGTATAGATATGAACTTTTTGATTTAGTAGTCGGACCCTTTGGGCCCGAAAAATAGCATGCAATAGGTGTTATACGCCTCTCTTATTTAAAGGCTAGGTTAGAGAATAAGATTTTCTCATTAACCTATATATAAGTTACCAACCTCCCCCAAGAATCGATGTGGGATTAACCTAACTATTCTCTCCTTCTCACATCAAACTAAATAAATCATCCCCCCATCACACATGCTTCGCCTACATGTTATAGTAAGGTTCCCGGGAGACACCAATTAGGGCTAACTGACTTAGCGTGAGACAAACCTGGGGCAAACCCGAACTCTGATACCACAATTGGTCCCTTTGGGCCAGAAAAATAACTTGCAATAGGTGTCATAAGTCTCTCTTAATCCAAAAATTAGCTTAAGAAATAAAACTTTTCCATTAACTTATATACAAGTCATCAACCTCCCCAAGAACTGATGTGGGATTAACCCGACACTTGTGAGATTATTGTAAGGTATGTGCTTGATTCGTATCATTTGCATACGGGTTTTGGAGTATGTTGTAAATTCTTAATTGATCGATTATTAGAGACGCGCAGCAAGGTGAAGGTTGTAGGCTTCGGTTTGGCGTACTCCAAGGTATTGGAATGTGCTGATAGTTGTCTAGGCTCCATGGAGAGCTTATGAGGATTAGTACTGCTTGTTGCATCAGCTTAGTGCAGAGCTTATATAAGAAAAAGGGTTGCTTGTAAGTGTGCAAGTGATTGAAGTCCTACCCATCTGAAGAACTCAGTGGGCTAGAAGAGTGTAGGAACTCTAAACCTCTTTAAAAACCTTGTACCTTGTTGTGTTTGTCTTATCTTCTTTACTCCCTATTCATTTGATTATTGTGCATTTTAAGTGTTTGATCATCTACTTCACACAAAGCAACTTTTTAAACACTTGTTATTTTGGGTGAAAATAACAAACTTGTTCCTAATGTCTTGTATGGTTTGAATATTGATTGCTAACACAAGTGAGTATTAACACATTAATAATTGATTCAATTGATCATATTCATTCATTATTTATGGTTCTATTTAGATAGTATGGATCACTTATTTATGTGTATTGATCGAGTAAATCACTCCTTATTTCACGATTGGTCATAGGTAGTCCCATGTTACATGGGAAAAGTAATATATTTGTATAAGTGTTATGATATTATTAATCAATACTCATGCTAGGACCACAACACTTTTATGTATTGTTTAGAGTAGTTATTGGGTTATTGAGATGTGTTTTGACTATGTACCGGAGTTCGAGCTCGTTATTAGACGAACACTTCGAGCTTGGATAACATGTCTTTCTTTTTTGTTTTCCCGCTCTACTCTACTAGATTTGGTTGTCTTGTAAGCTGGGGGGTGTTAGGAATAGGTTGATCTATGACACCTAAATCATAAAGAGCAAAGATAAGCCAAAATTTTGAGACATATATATCCCTTGTGTTCTAATTTTGGTTTCTCATTGAGCTCATGCTACTTCCCAACCCTAGTTGAAAGCTCCTCAAGGTATTGGAAGGATGAATATAAGAACCCAAAGTGATTCCCACATCCAATGCTTCAGTGTAAGATTTAACATATTATTATGAATGTACATATGGATCTTCTACTTGGGTTTACTATCTTAAAGAGACAACTTAAACCGATTATTTTGCCCTTAAGTGGATTGTTATAGATGCTATCATCAATGTTGACTAAAATATTATTAGATTGTGGGTTGGACTTAGACAACAATAGTCAAAATAGGGAATCTATCGACCAAACATTCAACTGTCATACAATCAACAATGACAACAATATAATTGTCAATTAGGATAAATCAAATGAACAATAAAATAAAATTAAACAAGTAATTATAATAATAATAGTAGTAGTAGTAATCATAATAATACTAATAATGATAATGATAAAATAATAAGTCAAACAATAAATAATAATAAGGCAGCCAACAAGAAACAAGAAACAATAAAAAATAATTATATTATTAATAAATCAATTGAAACGAAATACAATAATAAATCAAACTATCAACAATAGGTAATAATAAATCAAATAAATAGTCAAATCTAACAACCTGCTAAAACTTCTTTGTGGAAGTGCTCTAACAGAATCACTAATTACATAAAATAGATCCACCAAAGCTTAAAAATTTATAGATTGTGATGAACAAGAAGTAGCCAAATTTTTAGTAAATAAATGCAATAAGTAGAGCCTCATCAAGACTAGGCTAATTAAAGAATTAAACTTAATACACTAAGACCAACCACAATTGAGTTCTACTTAATTTAGAACATGCTTATTCAATAATCTCTAGTGATTAAGTGAAACATGTGTTTTGAGTGGAATTAACACAACTAAAGAAAGTAATTTAGTAAAAAAAAAAGAAGGGATAGAGACAATGATGCACAAACATTTTTACCGTGGTTCGGAATTCCTACTCCACTCTCTTTTTACTTTCCAATTCCTTTAAAATGGTACATATTCCCTTGGTTCACAGTAGCATAACTTGTATACCTACAAACCAAGCTTCTCTTGCATTGCTCCTCATTGAGCCAAGAAGTTTCAGCCACCCCAAACACCAATGGGGGTCTATACCAATGGAAGCACCACACCTTCAATACATTGAAGGAAACACAAATAGCTCCTCCAATTCTCTCCAAAGAGTAAAGAAGCCAAATCCTCCTCCAAAACCTTGGATGCTCACAACAAGTTTATCTTCAAGATCACCTAGATCCAAAAAGACTACACACCTACACCACCTTGGAGATTTACAAACAAGCATAAAAACTTTAATGCAATTCTATTTAAAAATTTTAGAATTGCTAATGAAACTACCGGGAATTTGTATAAATAAAATATAATCATTAATTGGAAGCATACATGATTCCATACTTTAACACTCAGAAAAGTAAGAAAAGATGTCTTTTATTCTTTCACCTTAACGTACGACGTTTTCTTCGACAATGCAAATATAATTTTTGGAATATATTTTCAACTAAGTTATCACTTCTTTTATAAAGGAAAGAAGACATTCATAGATAGCCAAAGAATAGATTCATTTAATTATCCATATTATAGCCATTAATAATGTGACCCTTTAGAATTTGAACTTTTATTTCTCCATGAACCAAACATAATAGAGATTCAATTCATTATTAGATTAATTAATAATCTTACAATGAACACCCTTCAAATCAGTACCAAAGTCTAGTTGCTCTTACACCTCTAAGTGGGTGACACCCAATGATTAATAATCCCAATGCATGAAATACCCAATGATTTGCAAATACACACTATTTATAGCCAATCACTTCTTTCCTGAGAAAAGCAACACTATAATGTTGAACTTGCCAAGTCAGAATATTCATAGGCATGCACTTTTATTGCCTTGTATAGAACATTTTGCCATACTTTTATCGTTTCTCCATTGATCAACTGCTAATCGTTGACTGAATTTGTAACACCTGTGCTTCTTTTTTGAATCTTCATGCTTAATGGGTACAAGTAGATGTCATATGATGACTTTGAAAGTTGAATAAATGATCATCAAAACCTATCCTCACACCTGTGTGATAACGCATGCACTAGAACTAAATACAAATGAGTTTAGCTATGTAAAACATTTGTAATAAGAGCAAATCAGGCCGGGTCGAATCAAGTAGTGAAATGGCCCAAACTAAATTGGGTAAGGAGCATGTCAGAGCCAATCTGATGCGCTAAAGATGAAAAATAGTGCTTGCCAGAGGCTGGCAATGGTCAAAATCTATAAATGACAGTAAATAGCCAAATTTCAGCTGCAGCAATGCCAAAATTATGCCCGCAAACTCAACTTTCTTGGTGTTGGGATTAAATAAAGATCTAAATACTCATTTCATCCTATAAGGTTAGAGATCAACATATAAATTTAAGAGATGTACCAATTGAAATAAACGCTGGCAAAAAGAAATATTTTTTAAAATGGACTAAGTTAATTCTATGTGAAAATCCCAAATTTAGGGGAAAATCATTTGGCAAATAGCCGAATTAAATTCATCATATCATAATTGAATATCGAAAATATCTATGGGAGAATAAACTCCGTAATACCAATTTATTATAATTTCTAAAAAATTAGTATTAACCACAAATAAAGAAAATAAAAAATTGCGGATTAAAAACTTAGGCAAGATTATCATTAATGATTGCAAGCGAATCTTAACAAAATATTCACTTTTTTTCAATCTACACAATTTTTCTTTCTCCTCGTGGCCCATTTTCTCCAAAGTCCAAAACCAAAGAAGAAAAATATTTGTCGTTGTTTTTTATCTCTCTCACAATGCAAAACGTATTTTTTAAAAAATCTATGATTTTACCCAAAATAGGGTTGTAATTTCATGTATTTATGGAAGAGGGACAATCCAGTAAACCTCCCCTTCCTGACTCCATGAAAAGCCAGCATTGGAAGCTTCATCCATGCTTGCTCCATTTTTGCGGTAAACATGTTTCTCCTTTATTACAACTTTAATCATCATGTTTAAAACATTCCTTTTAGTATGAATTTTTGTTAACTCAATAGATTTACTTTCCAATACATCTCTTATTCAATGATATCTCACATCAATGTATTTGCTATTTAAATGAAAACTTGAATTCTTACTCATGTGAATTCTACTCTGGCTATCACAGTGTACAATATATTTTCCCATTTAACACCAATTTCATTCAAAAATCCTTTTGTCCATAGCATCTCCTTGCAAACTTCTGTAATAGTAATAAATTTGGCTTCAGTTATGGATAATACAACACACTTTTATAACCTAGACTGCCAATACACTGTCCCATTAGCAAAATTAACAACAAACCCATATGTTGACCTTCTTGTCTCCAAGTCACCTACTATGTCTACATCGATATAGCCAACCAATAAAGGTTTATCACTACCAAAATAGGAACACATTTTTGATGTACCTCTCAAGTACCTCATTTTTCATTTAACTGCTTGCCAATATTCTTTACTTATATTTTCTAAATGTCTACTCACCATTCCAACTGCATATGCTATGTTCGGCCTTGTACAAACCATATGATACAGCAAATTACCAACCGCAGAAGCATAAAGAACCTTTGTCATTTCCTTCATCTTTGTTTCACTTAAGTCACTTTTCTTCAACTTAAAATGACCCCTAAGTGGAGCTCCTACCAGCTTTGCATCTTTCATGTAGAATTTTTCAAGTACCTTTTTTGTGCACTTTTCTTGTGACACCCAAATCCTACTAGCTCCCTTGTCGTGCTGAATGAACATTCCCAAGATTTGTTTTGTCGGTCCCAAATCCTTCATTGCAAAGGATTTATTCAAGTTCTTCTTTAAACTTGCAATCTTGGCTCCATCATATCCTACAATCAACATGTCATCCACATAAAGTAACAGAATAATAAAGTCATCATCATCAAACCTCTTGATGAACACATAGTTATAAAAAACAGACTTCTTGTACCCATTCTTTTCTATACAAGAATCAAACTTTTTGTACCACTGTCTAAGAGCTTGCTTCAAACCATAAAAACTCTTTTTCAATTTGCACACTATCTGCTCTTTTCTTCTGACTTTAAAACCCTTTGTTTGCTCCATGTATATAATCTTCTCAAGATCACCATGAAGAAAGGCCGTCTTCACATCTGACTGTTCAACTTCCAAATCCAAACTTGCAGCAAATCAAGAACAATTCTATTCAAATACATTTTAACAATAGGCGAAAAAATTTCATCATAATCAATACCTTTCTTTTGTCTGAAGCCCTTCACCACCAGCCTTACTTTGTACCTTGGTTGTGTGTCATTTTCTTCATGTTTGATCCTGTAGACCCATTTATTCTTTAATATTCTCTTCCCTTAAGGAATATCCACCAACTCATAAGTGTGATTATCATGCAAAGATTTCATCTCATCTTTCATTGCCTTCAACCACTTCTCCTTTTCTACATGAGCTTTGACCTCACTAAAATTTCCTTGTTCTCCACATTCAATGATTTTCACATATTCTGATTATGGATATCTTATTGATGGAACTAGTTTACAAGCTAATCTCCTAATATAAGTTGGTTGCCTTGATAAGAATATTCATGTTCCTACCCAACATCATTAACAAAATCATTAAAAATATCATCAGACACCACATCCTCACCCTTATCATCACTAGTGAGGGAATAATTTTGTATCCTGAGCTACCTCTCACTTCAAGTTGAGCTTGAAGGTTCTTTTATCTTTTCAAAGCTTTTCTGAGATTATGTTTGAGGAACTTCATCCTTGCCAAAGTCCTCAACTGTTTGATCCTCCTTGAAAACTACATCTCTACTTCGAATCAGATTTCTATCCTTAGGAGCCAAAAGTTTATATCCAAACTTATTATCACCATATCCTAGAAAAATACATTTCATAACTCTACAGTCAAGCTTAGCCCTTTGCTCCTTGGGCACATGTGCAACGGCTTTACAACTAAAGACTTTCAAATGAGAATAATTGACCTTTGTATCACTCCAAACTCTTTCTGGTAGATTATTATCCACGACATATGTGGGAGATCTGTTGATCAAATAGCAAGCTGTGCTCATAGCCTCACCTAAGAAGCTTTTAGGCAACTTAGTTGAAGATAACATACTTTTCATCCTCTTGGAGATGGTCCTGTTCATTCTTTTAGTCACTTCATTATGTTGAGGAGTATAAAGTATTGTCTTCTCATGCCTAATACCCGTGTTTGCTACAATATTCATCAAAATCAACAAAAAATTATCCACCACCATTATCACTTTTAAGACATTTCAAAAGCTTACTAGTCTATCTTTCAACCAATACATGAAAATTCTTAAAGATGCAAAAAACATTACTTTTATTTTTTATACTGTAAGTCCACACCTTCCGAGAAGTATCATCAATAAAAGTAATAAAATAAATAGAATTAACAAATGATTTTACCTCCATAGGCCTCTACACATCATTATGTACAACCTCAAAAACTTCTGACTTCCTTCTACTTGTGCTTGCAAAGGATGTCCTACGTTGTTTCGCGACCAAACAATGGTCACAAGCACTAATTGAGATTTCCTTTACCTTGGCAAGGAGATTTGGCTTCTTCAATATTTGTAGTCTCTTCTCACTTATGTGTCTCAATCGATGGTGCCACAAATCAGCAGTGGAATCAAATGAGGAGATATTAAACTCCCCTCAAACTAGACTTATCTCAGTCTTATATAAACTACAACACTTCTTCCCTTTAGCAACAACAAGAGAACCTTTCACAAGTTTCCACACACTTTGTGAAAATTGTGAACTAAATCCTTCATCATCAAGCACTTCAGTTGACAACAAACTCATCCTCAAATCTAGAATGTGTCTGATATTTTTAAGTACCAATCTATAACCCATGTTTGTTACTATATGCGCATCTCCAAGTGCCACAATTTTGAAAGTATCGCTATTTCCCATCTTCACTATACCCAAATCCGAAGGGTCGTAGGTAGTAAAGAAATTTCTGCTTGGAGTTGCATGGAATGATGCCCTCGAGTCAATTACCCAACTAGCATCACAATCAGCCGCCAAACAACCATTCCCACAATCAGAAAGAATCACTAAGTCATCACGTACAACATGAGCATCCTTTTCTCCTTGATCCTTGTATCCTTATTTTTCAAATCTTTCTTGAGCTTCTAGCAATCCTTATTGAAATGGAACTTCCTCGATTTTTATCCCTTCTGTTTGTGTCCTTATTTCTTGATCTAGCTCTTGCCTCTTCTGACACTAATGCATGAGACCCTGAAGTTAGTAGAGATTTTCTTTTCACCTCCTAATCCAGCAAACTACTTATTACCATGTCAATTGTGAGTTTTTCATCCTGAGCAGCATTGCTCCTAGAGATCACCAATGCTTCCCAGTTCTCTGCCAATGTATTGAGGAGCAAGATAGCTTGTCATTCCTCATCTAAAGTCATCTTCATCTTGGCAAGTTGAGTAATAATACTCTTCATCTCATTGAGAAGCTCACTTATATCACTTCCATCCTAATAGCTCAAGTTCACTAATTTCCTTATCAAAAGGGTCTTATTGCTAGCAGTATTTCTCTCATAAATTTCTTGGAGTTTATCCCATATAGATTTTAAAGATGCCAATTCAGAAAAATGATGATACACAACTTCATCTACCCATTGTTTCAAACAAGCTATAGCCTTCCTTTCCAACTTATTCCAGTCTTTATTAGTCACCTCTACTGGTTTTTACCAGTGATAGGTTCAAACAAATCCTTGGAATATAAATGATCAATCATTTTTCTTTTCCAATAGTTCCAGTTGCTCGGCCCCTTAAGAAATATCATCTTAACATGTTTCTCATCAGCTATTTTTTTGAAATATAAATCACAAACACACCAACTAGGCTCTTAAAAATTTCGTCGAACACCTAGTGGGAAGAAAATATCAACAACCAAAATTTACGTCAACCAAAGCAAGAAATTTGACTATGATACCACTTCTTGGGATTAACTAAATATTTAATTCCTCATTTCAACATATAAGGTTGAGATCAACATATATGGTTGAGTGATGTACCAATTGAAATAGACATAGGAGAACGGAAATACTTTCCAAAATGGACAAAACTAATTTTATGTGGAAACCCCAAATTTGGGAGAAAACCATAGGGCAAATGACCGGATCAAATTGATTCTATCACAACTTGATACCGAAAACATCCACGGGAGAACAAAATCCCCAGTAACAATTTGTTATAATTTCCACAAAATTTGTATTAACTATAAAGAAAGAAAATAAAGAATTAATGATTAAGAACTTAGGTGACCATTGACGAAAACCCAAAACCCAAAACCCAAAATTGTTTTTCCACACAATTTTCCTTTCTCCTTTTGGCCTCTTTTCTCCAAAACCCAAAACCAAAGAATAAAAACGTCCGTAGTTGCTTTTTTCCTCTCTCACAATGCAAAACACACTTTCTAAAAATTTTTTGATTTTGTCCAAAATAAGGTTATAATTTCATGTATTTATGGAGAAGGGACAACCCAACACTTGGCAAGGCTCAAAACCTTTGACGACAATTTACGTAACAATCAGAGACAAGAGTGGTGTCGTGATGGACCTGAGATGATAGCAAAGATAGTGGTGAGGTCATTGGCCGTTGATGGCCCGTCGTTTGGCTGACTGAAGATCAATAGTGGCAAAATGTCAGAAGTTGCCGATAGCAATCTTGGTAATTGAAGGAGTCCATACCTGCAGCGAGAGTGGAGTCACCAATGGCGAGATACACCACAACATGCCGAGCTATGGTCAAAACTTGGAGTTCAAATGTGAACTTCGATGAATAGAGACTACGGTGGTCAACAATCATAGGAAAGATCTACAGCCATACATAAGAATGTCGATTAGTGATGATGACATAGCCGGCACATTTTTGTTATAAATAGCACTGTTGCATGAATCAACCGATTCCGAGTGGAATCGGCCGATTCAAATCGGATCGGCAGCATGCCGATCCGATTTTGGGGCCGAATCAGTCGGCCTCAAATCAGCACTTAAATCGGTCGAGTTACCTCGATTCCAACTGATTTAAATCGGAATCGGAATCGGGTTAAATCGGTTGGAATCGATTTTTTTTTATAAATAACAAAAATACCCTAGGTATGATATTTATTAAATTATTTAAGCATGGGTAAAATTGTAATTTTGATTTTAAAAACCTACCTGACAGCGGCGGCGACGAGCGGCAACGACACCGACTGGGTGACGAGGGGGCTGGGTTGGGGG
>JAVDBV010002824.1:0-13553 GCA_032619315.1 Piper longum
CACCATGTGTGGATGTTGACACATATCTCCATGGACTTCATATCTCACTCGCCGAATAGTACATGGTGGGATTGCATTTTGGTGGTGGTGGATAGACGGACTAAGAGTGATCATTTTGTTGCACTTCAACATCCTTACACTACTCCAACTACGGCACAATCGTTCTTTGATAACATCTTCAAATTGTATGGGGTGCCGGTGAGCATAGTTTGTGATAGGGATCCAAATTTCACTAGTGCTTTTTGGAAAGAACTATTTTAGTTGCCAAGAATTATATTCAACTTTAGTAGTGCACATCATTGTCAAATAGATGCGCAAACTGAGGTAGTCAATAGAATTTTGGAGTAATATCACAGATGTTTCACCAATTTGAAAAAAGGCATGAGCTCAGTGGTTCTCTTGGGCAGAATTTTGTTATAATAAAAGTTATCAGTAAACCATCAAGATGAGCCCGTTTGAAGCTCTCTTCAATAGACCGCCTCCCTCTCTTCTATCATTCGTACAAGGTTTAGTAATTATATCAAAGGTTGATAGTTTCCCTAGAAGCAGAGATCAGTTGATTAAGGAATTGAGGGACAACTTAGCAGAGACGCAAAACCAAATGAAGATGCATACAGATAAGAAACGGACAAATGTTGCTTTACAACCTCAAGACTAGGTAAATCTTAAGCTCATACCACATAGGCGAAGCACAATCAGAGGAACAAAGGACAAGAACCTCACTCCAAAATATTATGGCCTTTATTAGATATTGAAGAAGGTGAGAGGGGTATTATACTAGCTTCATCTTCCACAAGATTAAAAAATTCATGATGTTTTTTACATATCTCAGTTGAAGCTCAACACAAACTTTGAAGGTTAATCAAGTTCTGCCAATACTCACTTCATCAGGTGAGTTTCATGTTGCACCAAAGGCATTTCAAGCAGTGCGAGGGAAAGGAAGGACTAGTTAGCTTTTTGTTTTATGGACAAATATTAATTCCTCAAATTTATAGTACAATCGAGCATGATTCCAATCAAAGCTTGGAAATTTCCATAAGAATACTAGGCTCTGCTAAAAGAAACTGAGGACGCAGAGTATATAGATTTAAATTAAGATTTTTATTATGCTCTGAACTCATGGATGAGTTCATTTTTGGGGAGGGGAGTGATGTTAGTACTTATTTCTGTAATGTTAGAAAGTGAGCTCGTCAGAGGAGTGAATACGTGTGAGGAATTTGAATGAGAATTAAAGGAGGAATTGTGAGATTGAGGAGGGGGATTATAATTCTTTCTGTCTTGTTAATTAGAAAATCATCCAAACCTTTATTGGGAGTTCAATTTAGCTTGTACCAACAAATGATTCCTTTGTGTTCTCCAACTGTCCCCTATAAGAAGGTTGTTCAACTATTCATTTTGGATTAATGTTCACAACGTTGCTACCAGCATAGGAAGAGTTGAGGTAAATAAATAAAGAGGAGGGGTAAGGAGGTTAACATAGAAGCTAACAGGTTTTAAATTTATGTTAAATTTTTATGGCAATTTTAGAACGTGGTGCATTAATTCACCCTGATTTCAATGTATGTGAAGGGTTGCAATGTTATAGATCATCATGGCCATTTTAATACAAAGAGACGATTCGTGTTGTTGTAGATTTTGTTCCATTCCGAATTTACTTCTGCATGCCCTGGATGCGGGTGTACATAACTCAATTTTAAGAAATGAGACTTGGGTGAGGGGACTTAGTCTATTTCCTCGTGTGTGGTCATTTACACTCCTTGCCAAGACTATACAGAGCTGGTGAGCTTGAATGGGAACGAGAAAACAAAAAAACCTCAGTTCTCAAAGAATTTGCCCTCGGCTTGAAGATGTGAGAAAATAGTTTTAATGGTTTTAATCAAGTAAATTTTTCTAGCACGGCTTTGAAGGGGGTGCGCGACTTTGTTGACTACTATCTTGTGGCAACTAAATGGCGTGATTGGTGCTGTATAAAGTAATTTACGCCCTCTTCGATACAGATAGCCTCCTGAATATTTTACACTTTATACTTTCCTGTGACCAACGTAACCAGTCTCAAATCTCCATCAAATCCACTGTTAGAATGTGCACTTGTTTTTTTTTTGTATATTAAGACTTTTGGAGACAACGAAAGAGACTGCCGATTAGGAAATCACTTGCTGCGTCAATTTCTCCGACCGATAGTGATAACATTCCAGTTCCCAAAATCACATGCGGGAACCACAGGTTCAATTTTTTTCAGTAGTGGTTTCCAACGAATGCATGAAACAACTTCTACCCAATAATTGATCGCATTTAGGTTGGTGGTTGCACGGTTTTGTTACATTTTGTCAACAAAAAAATTCTGCTTTCAAACTCTCCTTTCTACTGAAAAACTATGCTGCATGTTTCAAACTCCTTTTCTTTTTCTGTTTCGGAACCGTTTTGATCATTTAATGCCAAATGTAAAATTAAAATGAGGAACTTTCATTCAACAGTGAATGAAGTGGCTTCCAAGTAGCTGCTTGAGAGTTGATCAGAATTAGCTGTCCCTTACTCTTGACTTGATATGCTGCGCAATATCGGAGACGTCGCACGCCAAACTTCAGATTCAAGTAAACGAGACAGAGGTGACCACAACCTATAATTCCACTCTTATAATTGGCTTTCGCATGACTTAAGTACGTACATGCTAAAATCATTTCTTTTGTAGCAATTATGCGATGTTGGCTCATAACCTAGAGAACTGCATTGCACAAGTGTAGGAGCTCTCCACTCGATCACATGGTAATATTATCACCATTCCCACATCATTATACTTATTCATAAAAAACATTTCTGAACTTACCTGGTATTGTGTGAAAGACTGATGACGACGGGAATTGGCATAGAAACTAGTTTCCCGCACTCTACTAGCTATCATGAAAATTTCACACACCAACGGTACTTATTATGTGTCTATCCCTTTTTCACCAAGCAAATACACAGTTTTTCTACATCGGTAAGGCATGTTCTACAGCTCTAGATTGCCGAGTGACCACATAATGATCATACACACATAATTTCCAACTGCCAACCGACCAATTCCTTCTTTCCTTTGGCTTTTCAAGTCCAAAAAGAAAACAGGGCATACCATTTTAATCAACGCCAAGAAAGTGATTGGAATGGTTGCTTGCCTGCAGGTGGATCTTGAGTTGTTATCCATGGATGAGCTAGCCATGTCGGGCGTCAAAATCTATAGAGGCGAAGTGTTCGAACTGGCCGCTTGCGCTAGCAATAATGGTCAGCAAAACTCTTACCTATTCTTTGCCGCATTAGCGTTCGGGCAAAGCTGGAAGCTATTAATGAACACCAAAGTGTGGGTAAGCACAGTGGGAATACGAGAACAAGGATAATCTATCTTTAGGTACGTCGCATTTAAGCATGCTACGTACGATGAGTAATTTGGATTTCTTCATACCAGCAGGATATATGTATCAGAAGAAAAGTTTGGACGGATCACTTTTACATTGATCAATGCTTTAATTCCTCCCAACGATTATTCTAATTGGGTCTGTTCTATAAAAATGTTTATGGTTAGGTTAAACCTGCATTGACACTTGCGAGATAAAATTAATCACACTTTAGCATATATGCTAGAAATCTACCTCCACGTGCTTATAGTATCATGTGTAAAAATGGATTCACGGGTTTCAACTTAAAATAACTATTCATTTTGGAGGACTTAAAAACTTAATAGTCTCTACACTCCTATATGTACAAACCATATTACACTTAGAACATAAATCCTACATCCGGTCTACATGGGTTTTCTACTTTGGGCGTGAATGTTAAAGAGACGTGTAGATTACGTCTTCACAATAATATATGTGAACGTTAAAAAGACGTGATACACGTGAAATGATTTCATAAATTGGTTTTAATATCATATGAAAATCGATTCACAACCTTTGCTTAAAATGACTAACCATTTTGTATGACTTATGAACCCACGTTTATATTATTCAACATCCATCTCGTATAGAGATGTAAGATAATGATTTTAACACCCCGGTCGTCGGCCCCATTTTATTCCAATTCCATCGATTAATAATCTCAAGTGGTGTATTTTAGTTGAGCGCTTTTAAGAGGTTTTTGTAGCGGTTTTTTTAAAATTTCCCCTAACTTAGATACTACGATTGACACCTAATTTTCTCATAATGCCGTGCCAATTGCCATGGGTACGCCCGCATTCCAAAATTATGTGGTCAACAATGTCCGGCTCAGCTCTGCATGTATGCTTTAAAAAAGAAAAAAAAACTGCGTTCATGTGGGCAATCATAACCTAATCTTATCATATTAACACAAATTAAGAATATGATAAGATCCACAAGTAATTAAATTAATCCGCTTCATGCATGTTTCTCCGCCTGTCACGCCGCGGAGCTAGCAGTGTGTGTGTATATATATATATATATATATATATAAGAAGAATGGGAGATTAATTCCAATTAGTATTTTGAATGAAGGGGAAGAATTAGAATTAATTACTAGCAAGCTAGCAGTAAATTGTAGCCACTGTTGCCTTTTCATGATGCATTTTAATAGCTTAATAGAGCTATATATTTTATTTTATTAGAGCTATCTTATTTTTTCCTTGAACTGTTATTAATCGGTGGGAGTGATCAGAGAAATTAATTCTCGATCCAAAGTTCGTATGATTGGAAGGACAAAGAATGGCGACCCGGAGAATGAATATTGCAGGTGCAGAGATTGAGAAGAAGATGGAAAGGATGAGCCACGAGAGGGAAACAAATTATTTACGAAGACAGCACTTGGACACCCTACAGATATTGGCCAAGTTATGTGCTCCTGAATTATGCATATACGTAAAGAATTGAAATGTATGTGCTTCATCCAGATCGCCTTCCCTGTGGGTGCTCTGTTGGGCGATTCCAAGCACAAGCCTCCACAAAAACTGTTTATAGATCGCAATTGCCAACTTCGGCAGCGTGGTCTATGCATCTTGTTTTTGTTTCTTGCACCAGACTTGCATATAATATATTAATTCCAATTGCGTTTTTTTTAAACCAACCAGCTTGCTCGTTGATCAATCGTCGTTGTAACCGCAGTGTTAAAAAAACAACAACAAAAACGATTCATCTGACTTTTAAAGTAGTAGGAGTAACAACCCAAAAATTGATCAACCACCGCGTGATTCTCTCTTGAGAAGCAAACAGAACAAGTGAGGACAATAGCAGCTTGCTGCTATTTTTATGTAAAGAATTAAGCTCCTTCGTTGTCAATGCAGATATAGAGCACAGTCACGAGCTGCTAAGGTGTCGTTTGGCTTAACGAGTTTTAAATAGTCTTTTCAAAGAGTTGCATGGCGTGCAAGTGGCCAAGGTACGTTCTTGTGATTGGCAAATGGTTGCAAAGGCCAAATCAGTTCCGGCAAATTAATGGTTGAGATCTGGCAGTTGTGGAGAACTTATAAATTATGAACGGCTTTGGGAAGTACTCTGTTGCCTGTGTAATGACCACGGACCACTCCAAGAGCCAAAAAAAAAAACAAAAGAAAAGAAAAAAGAAAGACCAGCCATGTGGAGTGTCCTAGCTTAAGGGAAGCCCTCCAACCAACGTATAAATGAAGGTACCATTTTTGACCTCCACTAATCGCTTAACGAAGCTTGAGTTAGTATGTGGCCATTTCCGTATTGATCAATATTTCAGATTCCCAAACTCCGGAGTTTAATATTTCTTTAAGCATGAGACACTAGTTGGGGTTATCAATTGCCTTTGTATAATGATCGAACCATGAAAAGAACCAATATTGTTTGGCAAAAATAAAAAACCAACCAATATCGTTTGGAGGGAGGTCAAGCAAAATAAAGGAAAATATCTAGTCAAGATAAATTATAAAACATTACCTAGGCTAGAACGAGATATTGGGTAGAAATTATAATAAGATATGAATGAATCACCTCAAATTCATGTCTAATTCAAATATTGTTCTCTTCGATTCCCGGAAGGAAGTTCTCAGTTATATCTCAAGCACTACTCTAATTAACCCGAGCAAAGAATTCACCAACTAATTGGGGAAAGAAGATAAAGAATTCACCAAACTACTTTAACTTATTTAAAAATTGTTAAGATATATTTTTGAAAATGGTTAGGTAATTTGATAATTGATATAAACCAAACATACGAGAAAATTTATGAATGCATTGGCATGTTAGTTGGACCAAGCAGACACCGCATAACAGGCTCCTTGTTTTTGTCCAAGCATTACGTACTAGTCAGGAGCTATGTAAGATTGGAATCAATCCTTGAGAGGCTGTCATCTTATGATCATCATACTTAGATTTTGTATATGAATTATGATCCTTATAGTCTTTGACAGCCATGTGATCCCGTCGGTGGGTTTAGGGCCCTGCTTCAACACCGCCACCAATTCCCTTCTATTCTTTCTCCCCCGCCTTGTGTGGCGAGAGCTCGGGCGGTGTAATTGTCCACAGTACATTTCTTCCCTGCTTAAGTTTATAAAAAGGTGTCGGTGTCGGCACCCACAGCAAGAGATAGACCACTCTTCCTTATAATGTGTAGTAGAGACAGATGCCACTAAATTGGACATGATACAAGCCAAATGCTTACAACTAATGTAGTTTTTCACACAACTTAATAACTCCTTTGATATCAAACTTAAGTTTTGTTTCGATGTGTCGCGTACCCTTGTTTGGGATTACCTCGATCTCCATAGTTGAAAATAGACAATCAGCATCTCTGTTACGAATGCTTATAAACAATTAGTTGCAGGGAAGTATGTTAACTTTCCTCGTGGCACCGTCCTTATTTCTCATGCCCGTACATCGGTACAATCCAATCAGGGGCCAGTGGCAACGACAAGAGATGGGATTATATTAGCGTTTTTATCACATTCTTTCATGCCAGAATTAGATTTGATTATTGAATGTGACTCATTAATTATGATGATCTAATTATGATGCAGATCAGATTATGGAATCTTAACTACTCATTCTGCGACACAAATTGTTTTAAATTGGACGAATTTTTCGCTCGCCCCAACGCCAAAAAGAAGAAACCATGTAACGGCGAGTAAGAAATTAATTAGCAAGTTACAAATTGAAACCCCAACTTCCCTTCCTTTTGCTTAATTAGATTAGCGGCTGCTAAACTTATAGTGTCACATCTACATTACAAGAAAAGCGGCTCACGGCTTTGAAAAAAAAAAAAAAAAAGAAAGACAACTTTTAAATAATGGCATCAACCTTTACCTAAGTTGAATGACCTTCAGTACGGACAAAAATGGGCAATTAGCCTATAATTAATATTAAAAAAGATGAAGCAACTTCAATGAGGGATATATAATGACTATTATTAGCTTAAAAGCGCCCAGGTGGTTAGAAAAGTTTGAAAAGGTCAAACTCTAGCATCCCCAGATTAATCTCCGCGTTTCCTGTTCCGGCCATTGCGGCATAACAGATTCTGAAATTCAATTCCCATTTCCCCTCTCAAGAATGAACAAATCATCACAAATAATCTGATCGTTACCACACAAAATGAAAATTTATATGGGAGAAAAAACATATATATGTATATACCTACTTTTTAATACAACTTTGACACCAGTTATATGCACTGAGAATTCTTATTTTACCCACCGGTTAATGAAGTTGATACCAATTGAACAAGTCAATAATTTGAATCCTGCTGATTTTTTTTTTGTAAAGAAAAATCTATTTGAATTATTTGAATCCTGCTCATTTTTTTTCTAAAGAAAATCTTCAATTGGTAACTAAATTTTATAATAAAATTTTAAAATTTCAAAAATAGTACGATTTATTAGAGGATGATCCATGTAACCATCTTATTTCTCTCTCTCTCTCTCTGTTAAAATTGTTCATATATATATATATATATAATTGGAAGAAGCAAGGATCAGTGGACATAAAATTCACCTAAAAAAAGTGCGATCAATCGGACGGCCAGCATCTTATCCCAATTAATTAAAAGCGGGGACCGCGAGAGTTTGTCAGCGCAACCTTCGCACGTGATTGGCCGACCCGACCTCGAGCCGCACGTGGCGTGATCGTCGGCGGTCACACGCGAAACGGCGAACCTGCAGTGGGTCGGTCTATGGTTAACTTAACCAAACCCGAGTTGAGTCAAAGATTGGGTTGGGTCAGGCGAGCGAACCGGGGTACAACGTTCTATAAAATGGCGGCACCAAAGGCATGGCCTTTTTGACTGGTTGTCGTCGCCGGCGAGGAGGGAGGAGTTGGAGCTCAAGACGAAGGAAGCGACAATGGCGCCGTGGGATTGCAAGGCTCTGCTTCTTCTAGTGTGCGCGCTGCTCGTCCTTGTGCTAGCTCAAGCTCGGAGCTTCAGTGCGGGAGCAGTTCTGCCGGATGTGAGGTACGTTGTGTTTGAATCCTTTCCGGCGATGTTGGTTCGTTTTTATTGTTTTTTGGATTTTTCCCCCCCATTTCTATGTACTTGTAGATGATTACTAGGGAGAGGTTGGATTGGATTTGTTTGTATTTATCATTTCAAGCTCATGAAATGCGGAGTTGGTTGTTTCTCAAATTCTCGGTCTGTTTCACTTTGTCAGCTGGAAATTTTGTTGATTTTGAGCTCAATGAGGCTGTTTTTCTCCTGCACATTATCTAACATAGCATAAATATTGGATGATAGTTAGCTATGGACGATACACTAGCTTAAGCTTGGGCATAATGTAATCCACCTTTTTTTTCAAATTTTCTTCATGCTACTCTGTTCCTGCATGTCAGAAATCTCGATTTTTGTTCGACAAATTCTAGTCAAATGAATCCCAACATACATTGTTACATATTTCCACCTCTTGTTTTCAGGATCCCGAAGGCGAATCACAGTGCATCAATGGAAAATGCAGCAGCCGGGGCTCAAAATCACTGGCGGTTAGTGTCTCTAAACCACCATCTAGTGTAGTATTAGTACATTGTTAGACCCCACTTGAGCAGAGAAATGGCGTCGGTATTGAATTTAGTGCTAAAAAGCTGTATCCTCAATTCTCACCTGCCATGGAGATGTTCTAACTACGGCCATCGATGCAGAGGAGGAGGGAAGATCTAAGCGGATCATTCCTCTCTCCCACCTGTAAAAACCAGACAACCACAGTCGTCGGTTTGGATACATAAGCAACCAATCATGCACTCCTCTTCCTAACGATCAGTATCTTTGGTAATGCCTAAATCTTTCCATCCCGACCGTCCAGATCGAGATCTCGCCATCCCAACCGTTAATCCCGTTACGTATTGAAATTCCAGAAACGTACATGCCCTGATTGTTGTTCGTATGGTTTTTGACGATTTTTGGTTTGTGGGATTTGGGTGCAGGTCGGAGTTTGATTCCACCGTGCACGCAGTGGATGACCCAGAAAGGATTGCCTCGTTGGTGCAGGAGTGAGTCTAGTCTAGTACTACTATTCTATTCCCTGTTCGTTTTAACCATGGTATGTTTATGGTTTTTAGCACATATTTATGACCGGTACTTCAAACAATGTCGGTGGTGGTTAATCAGCATATTAAAATGACTAAAATTTGCACCTGTTTTGTCGGTCGCCTAGTCAAGTTCCAACTGCCCAATTGCTCCTATTTGATGATAACTATACTTGGTTTTTCTGGACCAGTTTAGCATATTTTTATTTCAGCGACAGTCTAAGGCTCGAAGCTCTATTTTCTGTGTCTTAAAATAGTCATATTTTCACATTTCTGGTAAGCAAATGCTTTTTTATGCTGGGCTTATCATTCTCTTTTAACCGATCGTCTACATTACTTGCATATCAGTTATTATGAAATGTCACAGCAGTAGTGTATGGGATGACTGACTCCCAAGTTCCGATCTGTCCTATTTGCTTTGTCAATTCCTCCGATTCACTGCTGCCATGTTGGTATCATTAATGCCCTTCACACCACCAAACGTGCCGCCATCCCATCACATTTACATCTACCTTGGCAAAGGATTTTCTGATCATTTAAAATAAGTTGTTATTATAATTAAATCATTTTATCTTGCAAGTTCTGCTTGATTTTTACCAAGAAGATTAATCCTTTCCATTTTACATAAAATGGTCATTCAATAATACAGTTAGTATGCAATACGGTTTTCATGTTATTCCGTGTGCACCAGGCTACTGATTTGTGGTTACATGTATTCACCTAAAATAACTCGTATATCATTCCACTTATTATTTTTCAGAGCTGTGAATAACAGCACGGCAAGGAGGTCCCTTGGCTTCTTCTCATGTGGAACCGGCAACCCAATTGATGATTGCTGGCGGTGTGATCGATTGTGGCACCTCCGTCGTAAAAGATTAGCTAATTGTGGCATTGGTTTTGGCCGCAATGCTATTGGAGGCCGTGATGGGCGCTACTACATAGTCACAGACTCAGGCGACGACGACCCAGTTAATCCTAGGCCTGGTACTCTTAGATATGCTGTCATCCAAGATAGGCCGCTATGGATTGTGTTCAAGCGTGATATGGTTATCACCCTCAAGCAGGAACTGATAATGAACAGCTTCAAGACCATTGATGCCCGGGGTGTGAATGTTCATGTAGCCAATGGCGCCTGTATTACAATCCAGTTTGTGACCAATATTATCATACATGGCCTCCATATCCATGACTGCAAGCCCACTGGGAATGCCATGGTCCGTAGCTCCCCAACCCATTATGGGTGGAGGACAATGGCAGATGGTGATGCCATTTCCATCTTTGGTTCCAGTCATATATGGATCGACCACAACTCTTTGTCCAACTGCGCCGACGGCCTTGTCGATGCTGTGATGGGATCAACCGCTATCACCATATCCAACAACTACTTTACCCATCACAACGAGGTAGATGGATTAATTATTTGCTCAATAATGCTCATTTGTTAGAGTTGACAATTCTTTAAAGTACATATTTTCTAGAAAATTAAAATTTATATATATGCTAATTTTTTGCTACCAAGACTTGACACTTCCAAAGAAATAACAGATGTTGTGTACTATTATTGCCGTCACTTGTGACAGGTTATCTTGCTGGGTCACAGTGACTCTTACACCAGGGACAAGGCCATGCAAGTGACCATTGCCTTCAATCATTTTGGTGAAGGTCTTATCCAGAGAATGCCAAGGTGTCTTCAGGATCTAGTAGAATAGTACTAATTGGATTCTTATAATGTGAAAGTAAAAGCATATATGAAATAGGCCTATCTATTAAATTGATCATTGTTTCCTATGAAATGAAGGTGTCGTCATGGATACTTCCATGTGGTGAACAACGACTATACACACTGGGAGATGTATGCCATCGGTGGTAGTGCAGATCCTACCATCAACAGCCAGGGAAATAGATATCTTGCCCCAAGAAATCCATTCGCCAAAGAGGTACATGATCTTCTCCTTCTTCTAAGCAATGATGTATGATTGCCCTGCTCAACAATTCTAACCCCTGTTGGTATTTGACTGTGTTCAAAGGTGACCAAGAGGTTGGAAGGAGATTCAAGGGTGTGGAGGCACTGGAACTGGAGGTCCGAAGGTGACCTTCTCTTGAACGGGGCCTATTTCATTCCATCGGGAGCTGGAGCTTCGGCAAGCTATGCTAGGGCATCAAGCCTTGGAGCCAAGTCATCCTCCATGGTTGCATCAATCACGTCTGGAGCAGGCGCTCTGTCATGCCGCAGGGGTGCCCAGTGCTAAGCACAAGGGCTATGGTACCAAGTTATCAAACTCACTTTGCAAGTGTATACAAATTTTTACAGACTTGAGAACAACACCACAGAAAAAATGTTGGCCATGCCTTGTATTATCAACCTCGGCCTGCTTCTCTCCTGTTTTCATCCTTGTAGGAAGCAGGTGCGCAAGCGTTGTTGTTGTTCCTTCGTTTGTCTTGTTGATTAACCCTGCCCAAATGCTTCTTACCACTATATATATATTTCATAAAATAAATATCCTTTATTGATACTTGTTTGATATTGTTCCGCCACTCTTTGATCACTACTGTTTACCAAAGGTTTGAGGGTTTATATTGGAGAAAAAAATAATATCAATTTGTAGTGATACTTTTGTTGAAACTTTATTTGTTAAACTTTAAAATCGAATTCTTTGTATTAAATGATCAAGTAAATAAAAATAGTACAAGAATCGTACCTGAATCCATATAAACAATATAATTTTGATTTTCCAAATTCTGTACCGATTATCCAAAACTAGAATTTTTGAATGATCAGATACCAAAAAGAAAAACTTCGGTATGAAGTTGGGGACTATAACCGTATTTATATTTATAATCGTATTTATCTTTATCTTTTATAATTTTAATTTAACCCATAGAGATTACGAAAACCGATATCTAAACATATTTATCAATACTTGTCGTATCTTCACATATTTATCTTAAAATATTAATAGTCCATTAATTTTAACTTTAATAGATCAATTTAATTTAAACTCAAATTTTAATAATAACAACATATGATATAATTATATACGTCCAACATCCAACAACTTCTACTATAAGCCGACTTTTAGCTATTTGAGGTGGAATTTGAAGTTATTCATTGAAACCTTATATAATTGCTTTGAGATTAAAAAAACCCATTTAGTATCTATTTAACAATTTCTTCTACTTGTTTTGGCATTTGTTGGTTTAAGGATCTTAATATGAAAAGAAAGATGTAATAAAACTGCAATCTAATGTTAAGTCTTATCCACGTTATTTTTTCCAAGCAAGAATTTTATCCATGTTGCCCATACGTTCATCTTAGACTTTTATTTTTGAAAGGCTTAGATTTTTTTTAATGGGATCTAAGTTCAGCTTTAAAGTATTTATTTTTCCCCAAAGCCATTTTAACTAGGCGATGAAATCGACAGAACACTTTTTCGTAGGCTTTTTGTGCTGCTAGTTAACTCCAATCTGCTTCGATCAATTGCTAGTAAAAAATCTGTTTAAAAAAAAAACAAAAACAAAAGTCGAACTAATTTATCTTTAGATTCCCAGCTATCTTGGTTTTTCGTGGTCTATTCGAAAAATAACTAAAATTTATATAACTGTTTTGTTTTCATAAAATAACAGAATAACTAAACTTTATGAAACTGTTTCGAATGGTCCATACACAAAATAACAAAGCTTATGGAAATGTAATTGCCATTGCGGGAAAATGAAATTAAGATGATCATAATCCTGGATGGCAGCTTCAGAAACTAAGTTACATGTCAGCTTCTTGTATCTCTGTTAAATTTTATCGGCACTCACTTTCATGTTGCCGAAATCTCTGGAAAACAGTCCTTGATCAAATCCATCTTCATTTTGGTTTCGCTTTTAACATAAAGGCATGATCAGGATAACGCAGGCAGGTTAGCTTTGAACTCAAGTGGTCGTACATTGACAAATAAACTTTATTTGTACCTTTGAGCAAATAAGTAACGAAGTGAGCTAGCTCTCTCGGATATGTATTTTAAGCTTATCTCTTTTTAAAAAAAACATATTTAAGCTTATCTTTGATGGTATCATGAGTAATTTGGTCCGCTTAGAGACGTAGAGGGATTGATG
>JAVDBV010002827.1:0-10764 GCA_032619315.1 Piper longum
ATAATATAATATAATAACTTATTATTGTTACCATGTATATATTGAGCTAAATCCAATCATGAAAGCCCTGAATTTCAAAGTTGTCTTCGCTTACTGCAGATATATATACATATGCACACTGACCTATAAGCTCATTCCATTTGAGCTCGATTAAATATTATGAATGCTTAGTAATAAAATAATACCGGTAAAATAAAATTCTAGTCAATCATCTAGATTACACATCTGTAGTTTTTATAACTTAAAAAAAATCATCTAAAATATTTATAATTTTTATCATTTATTATTACCAAATAATAAAATAATCAAAATTTTTCATGATAAAAAATAAGAACATACAGTTTATATAACTACTTTATTTTTTAAACTTTAACTCTCAAATGAAATTTTTAATTTTCATTTGTACTAAGGAGAGCATAAATAATACAAAATAAGTTAGCTCAAACTCGAATTTGATATAGCATTTCTCAAATCATATTTTGATGTCGCAGACTCCATCTAGACAAGGCCCATAACCCCACATCATATCAGCCATTACCCACAACCACAAGGCCAAGATAAGCACAAACTGTAGCGTGTGCGATGCGGAATGCGAAATTGGAGATTTTATAAGACCGCCTCGGTTGGGCTTCAATTCACAAAATCCTCATGTTTCTTGACAAAATGTGTAAGGATATATACGTGTCTCAATTCGCAACCCGTTTCATCTAAACGCGAGCGGTAGCAGTAAGTAGTAGTGCTATATGATTATAAACATTTTTGCAAGAATACACAAATGTTAATTGGGTGTCATCTTCAAAACGTGAGACCCTGTATCAGTCTGAATGGCATGAGGATACATATCCACAGAAGACATTATTAGCCGAAAATAGAGCTTTTATCTTATGATAGGAGAGCTGCATTTGATTCCTCTATCATCAAGTAATTCTTCCTTGTGATGGAAATAAGCATATATGCCTTTTGCTTAAAACAATGACCAATAGTCATTGCATGAACATACTCCGTTATCAAAACAATGGAATCGGCTTACATCTCTCACAGTAATCACCCGATTGACGATCTTGGAAATAGCTTTGACAAAAAAACGGCAGTCTCCACAGATCCTCAGGTTCATAATAGCCACAATCTCTGATCCAGCCTTTGTGTTCAATAGGCCAGATGCAACAGCCAATTTTTCGCTGTGCACACCAGTGCAAGTCACAACATTATCCCCTTCAATCTCATTTTGCTTGCCAGAGGTAAGCTTTCCCGTCCCTTCCACAAACCGTCCAAAACATCCAGCGTCTTGTATGTTTCAGCAGACTGACGATGAGACCCATCACCAACCAAAAAGAAACATACCTTCTTCTTGTGTTCAACATAGCTGCACCCTGGCTCCTTCCTCAGCCCTCGCTTCCTCATAATTGCCCTAACCCTAGCAACCCCCTCAAGATCATTCACATCTGTATATAAGTTAGAAAGGAGCACATGATATCCTACATTGTTCGGCTCAACGCGCTCGAATGCTATCTTCCCAAATTCAAATTTCTTGTGGATTTTGCGTGCGCCCAACAATGCACCCCAAAAGCACCATTCGGCTTCACTTCCATCGATCTGATAAGCTCGATTGCTTCACTGAGCCTGCCGGTGCGATCTAACAAGTCCACCACGCAGGCGTACTGTTCCGCCTCCGGTCGCAGCGCATACCTATCCTTCATCATGTTGAAGTATGCCAACCCATTCTCGGCCTGGCCAGCATGACTACAAGCAGATAAAACGCTGACAAACACAACATTATCCAGCCGAACCCCCGAAGCCAGCATCTCCTCAAACAACCATCCTAATGCCACATCCCCATGCCCATGAATTCCATAACCAGCTATGATAGCAGTCCATGACACAATGCTCCTCTCTCGCATTCCATCGAAAATTTCCCGAGCTTGGCCCAACGCTCCACACTTTGCATACATGTTAATCAACGCGTTTTTCAGGAGTATATTGAACTCGAGTCTACTCCTAACAATCAGAACTTCGATTTCCCGCCCAATGCTCAGAGCTCCGAGGTGGGAGCAAGAGGCAAGCCCGCCCGCCAGCGTGACCTCGTCGGGCTCAATCCCGGAGCAACACATCTCCCTGTAGACCTCCAAAACAGGCGTTGCCAGCCCATTCTGGGAATAACCGGAGATCATAGCATTCCAAGACACCAAGTCCCTCCTCGGCATATCGTCGAACGCCCTGCGCGCGAGCCCCATGTACCCGCACTAAACATACATCGTCAACACACGGTTCGCGACCGCATTGTCCGGCGCAACCCCGCCCTTAAGAGCGCAAGCGTGCACGGCCATCCCGAACTGGAAATGCTCGGATAGCGCGAAGAACGCATGCAAGAGGGCAAGGAGGGGACCCCCGCCCGCGGGAGTTGAGGGTGCATCAGAAGATGGCGGCGTTGTGGCAGGGGAGGAGGAAGCGGTGCGGATAGTGAGCGGGGATCCGGTCGAAAAGGCGGCGGGCGAGGGGAGATGTCGGGAGCGGGAGTAGAGGGAGATGAGTGAGGACAGGACGAAGGCGTCGAGGAGGGAGGAGGTCCTGAGGGCGTGGGAGTGGCGCTGGGTGCCGAGGAAGGGGAGGTAGCGAAAGGGAACGGGAAGCGGTCGGGGTAGAGGCTGGCGCAGAGGAGGGCGTCGGCGTAGCGCCGGCGGCGGGATAGGACGGCGAGGCGGTCGTTGTAGTCGGCCGTCGATTAGGAGTAGAGTCGGTGAACGGGAGGCGGACGGGCTTTCGACCATGTAATGTCATCAGGAACACTCACCTTCCCGCTTTGCCCGGTCCTGACTTGACTCGGATTTTTGTATGTTTATTTGTTTATGTATCTTTAATCTTAATCTGATTCTTATTCTTAAAGGAGTTGTTTTTTAATTGCCACGACATTACACACCGGATCTAAGATAAAACTTTTGTCTCAAAACTAGACCCGTGTGACGTATTTCTACCTAAAAATACTCAGCCTCAAGTCAATTACGTAATTACACAATTTAAATCAAATTTTGCAAGCAAAACATCAAACCACCTATACTCAGGTTCGGCCACAACTCAACACTACGAAGTTTATCGTGCCGTGCCGCTGTACATTAGCGCCAGCCAGCACTCAATCACCAATCGATCACGTCAACAAATACCGCTACACAATAGTGCTATTTGTACTCTCTCGTACCGTCTACCCTTTGCTCGTCTCGATAACTAGTTACCACAATAGATACATTGTAAATTTCGACCCGACCTGGTTCTAAAGTTCCATATCAGACGATACGGGAAAAACACTTCCCAACTTTATATTATAAAACCAATACAATGAAATTACGAGCACTCGACTTCTTGAATCCTCTCACAAGTACTTGTTCGGCTTGTGGACAATTCCCACAGCCTCGCCCCAATGTACCCATTACAATGGAACTCACAACACAATTCCCGGTCATAACCCTCAAGTCATCTCCCACAGATTAACTTAATTACATATAATACCGGAATAACACTAGGTTGTAAAACCACAAATGTGTACCTTGATAAGCCCCGGTCGACAATGCCCAGCAACTCGTAATAACTCTGATGTCTTTTGCAAATCAATTCCAGTACACAACTCTACCAATTGCTCGTCCTCTTCCACCAAGACTTTGCCCCACAATTGGCTCCTCATAATTTTATATGAGAGTCACGTCCTTCTCCAATTTTAGAGGAAAAGTCCTGTCCTTCACTTCAATTTGTCTACATATATTCAATTGTAGATAAACAACAATCTCCATCATCTTTATCTTCAAAAGATCCCGCAAAGATCCACCGCATCTTTATCCTCACTTCCAGGTTTATCCTCGTGACCACATGTTTATCTCCAGGAATTACGCATATTCGATCATTATCTTCTCCAAAGTCATGATCCAATCTAGTAACAAATCTCCACCAACCTAACATCTTACCAAGTTCAAAAGCTATTTTTTATAAATAATATCATAACCACTCCTAATCTAGATAAAAAAATTTTAAAATTGTAAAAGTTTTAAAAATCACCATCCTAATCGGTGCAACCTTGCCAGCAGCCACGCAGCTGGGGCAACCAAATCCCACCTTAGTTGCCCACAGGAGTATGGGGCGGCAGACCAACGGCCCCAGCCAAAAGATGGTTCCACTTAATAATATCAAAAAAGATTTCATCTTTTCTACTGAAAAAAAGCTTAAAAATAGTTAGTAATGTTAAGTTGAGAGCTTGTTACAAAAGCTCGATCGGGTCCAAGCTCCTGGTGTACAGGTAACGATTGTGAGTTGCTTTGAGGGCTGCTGTCTAATATAATTCGTTTGGTAACTTTGAAAGTATACGCCAGACTAAATTACAAATTCCTTTTCACAAATACATTGATAAATATTCAGCATCCCGTAACATGTAAGAAAGAATTATTTATGTTTGCCAATATTTGCTGGGAAAATTCAGTTGCTTCATATACAAGTCTTAAAGATCCACATCAGGCCCAAAAATATAGGCAAAAGATAAGAGGCTGATATATTTCCTTTCTCATTTTCTATGAGTATCCTCCAATCTTCAAAGAGAATAATCAGCTCATGAATTTCTAGCCAAAGGAACAGTATTTACAAAATTTTCAAGAATTAATAAAAAAAAAGAGAAGACAGAACTTTTCAATGTAACCCAATTTTATCAGCCAGATTTTCCCCCAGTTACAAGTAATGAACAACTCAACTGCTCGAAATTGGCGTGCCTCTTGACCCCAAGAAATACAAGGAAGAAAATTAAATAAAAGTTTAAAGAAAAAGGACCCAGAAAAAGAGGGTAGTATGGCAGCAACAACTCTATATATCAATCAAATATTTGGTCCATAGGTACTTTACCGAATATATCAGGACATGATTTCCAGTTGTGCTGCCCTCTTGCCTCCCAATATCCGCCGAGGTATCGGTATGTATCGGTTCCTTTATCTTTTGCAAACCACCTAGGCTTCCAACCCCTTTCTTGCATCTTACGGGCCTGTTGAAATTGCGATAATCATCTATTTGAACAACTAATTAAATCTATACAAAAGGCAAGTAACCTGCCTACAACAAACAACTCAATCATTAAAAAAAATGAAATATGTACCCCCACAAAACCATGCAAAACATTGACAAGTAACATGTTGCATAATTTTTTTTTTAAAAAAAAAATCCAATACTCAAAGGGAGGTGGTTCGCATCCAGAAGAACATCTGGCCATCAAAACTCTATCATTTATAATCACATGGATCCTAATTTAGGATCTATGTCCCAAACACTTAATGACATTAGGTGGAGGAAGAAAGAAGAAGAAAAAAGGAAATGTATGATGAATTTTTTTTAAAAGAAAAAAACAACACTCAAGTGGAGCAAACTCCAATGTACAAACTAACATTCTAATTCTTTCAAATGTATCATTTAAGAAAAGCATATGTTCTCACCTGTCGTTGTCTCTGCTCGAGTCGTAACTTCTCAGCATTGGCCATTTCGTACTCTCCGTTTTCCAGGCACCTTTGGTCTGGCCTAAGCCTGGAATCTGTGGGTGGCAACTTTTCCTAATGAATACAGGGGCTTTAGGCAATTAGATTAAAAATAAGGGCGAAATCAGGAACCTAGCAACAAAAGGACACAGCTGGCCAGGTACCTTTAGTCCAGGAGGAAGTTCGTTCAGGGTAATAGAAAAGCAACTCAAATTGTATCTAGTTGGATATTTGGGTGGTCTGCTTCTTTTCCATAGGAGGTGAGCCTCAGACAAATTTTCCAATCCTTTACTTTTTCCAGAGCAGTCTCCCAGCACGTAATGCATGCTCTCATTCCACTTTCCAAATAAAGTTGCTACTGTTTTTCCAGTGCGATCTTGCACAATTCCATGCACCTGCAGATTAACAATCAATACCCTCTGGTAGGCATAAAAATACAGAAACAAGGTTCTTAGGAACAACGAAAGTCTCAATCCAACAATGTAATGTGCATGAAAACAAAAGATTTTGAATCCAGCATATGACGTCTCACATGGGTCACAAGATCTACATGGCAATCGTACTAGCACATAGTTGTTTATTAACCAAAGAATATCTGCAATAAAAAAAATTAGCATAGGAAAAAATTTTAAACAGGACTGAACTTCACCTGATGAGGATTCCTATCTATGATGGACTGCTCCTTAAATTTGAGCTTACAAGAGTATTCCCGGTTGCCTTGTATGCACATAGTTCCATAGTGGTCGCAGTATAGCTTTCCCAATATGAGGTTGTAAATTGAAGTAGTAACCTACCGCAAATCTTGTTGTATGAGGAAAAATACAAAATGGATGACATACTAAATGGAAAAATACAAAATAATATTTACACCTTGCTCCAGTGGAAAATTTCACCATCATCAAATTCTAGAGTGAGAATTCCAACCGGATCAACTTTAATTGAGCGACCCCAAAACTTACTTTTCAAATTACTATCTCCCCAGAATTTCCAGCCCGTGCCATCGCAGTGGCATGCTACAATCATAGGATGATGACTAACCTGAAGCAAAGATATTCTTAGTTCTATGAGAAGCAAAGGCAAAAAATCAAAAATCAAAAATCAAAAACCTACAAAGAATAATAGCGTTTCAACAAAATAAAACACAATGGCCAGGGTAGCCAACACTACATCAGACAGAGTACAATCAAAGTCACGCCCTCCAAATAATTACTAGAAATTTGATTGTCAAAACAATCGTAATTAGCATATGTTCAAAATAATGCAAAGATTTTGATGGTCAAAGTCAAACCACCTTGCTTTAACCTGTTTTACCTAACAATTTCAGTAATATATGAGATAAGACTAGTGACAAAATATAATTCTTTTGGCCTTGTGTCCATTAAAAATAATGCTAAAAACAAAGTTCACTCATACAATTCTGATTGAATATTACAAAATAGGAAAAAAGTTATTTGTACAAATTATTTCTAAATGTCCAAAAGAGACAACAAATGTAAACACAAGAACAAGCCAAAAGTAGAGTAGCAGGACAAACCTTTTCAGAGAAAAAACGAAGACCTTTATCAGGATAATCGGCTTCATATGTCTCCCCCAGAAGAGGGTTGAAAGGCTTGCAGTTTCTTCCTTCAGTTGAAGCATAACCAGAAACAGCAAATGCAGCCACATTTAGAATTCTCATTAAACTATCTCCCTACAAGTGCATTAAATAGAAAAGTTCTCAAAGAAGATTAAAAAATAAAAGATTGGCTTCAGTAAAAGAAAAAAAATTTTGAATGCTGTGAATAAAAATAAAATAAGGAACCATGAACCAGAATTACATTGAACAAGCAGATCATGGAAAAGCAGAAACCACTCCCATTACTCAGTTGATGTAATTTTTCACATCCAACATGCAATTTAAGGCATAACAAAAGCATTTTTGACCACACAAACTTTCAAGAAAATTACAATGCACGGATTAGCAACTATTATCATTTCATACCAGGTAAAGATCAACCATAACTAGCTTTTGGGAGGAAAACAACATAAATAATTGCAGGTAACATCCTGATTCAGTAATGTGGTTCTTCCCATACTTGAGTAGCCCCTAGATAGATATGAGTGAGGGCTGAGGTTGACCACAATATTATTTAAGTTGAACCAAGCCCTCATGCATTGACAGGCACTCAAAGGTAGAAAAGCCAACAGGCATGTAAAAACTTTATGCAGGTAATTTTAATGATCATCATGCTAAGCACAATATACAACCTACAATACATTGGAGATACCAATGAAATAATTCTAAACGAGTTTATAGTAATTTTAAATACTCATTTAATACATACCAGGCTCCCTATGTATGCCACTTGGTAATCCTTAACTTAAATATGATGCTCAACAACAATGTTTTACCTAATAATGTATAAGTCTTAAAATTATTACCCAAGGACTGATGTATTCACATCAGACTCATATCATAGTCAATTATTATACCAAACGTTCATAAAAACTAGACCTTATTATGTGTCAATAGAAGCTTCATAATAAAAAATCCTGCGGAAACTATTTTACCCTTTCATTTGTCTGAAAGAAAAAGACCACTTTGAATATTCTTCAAACAAACACAATATCCTACAAATCTCACATTTGTGCAATGTCAATGATTGTTAAAAGGTAACTAATACATCATGAACTAGCTTCACTTAAGTCAACAAAACACCTCCATTTTACAACAAACAGATCAATTCTAAGGAGATATAAGCAAACAATCATTTTCTGTAAGGCAAGTTACCAGGAATATTAAACATTAGTAACCAAAAATAAAGCTGACAAAACTAACCTTTCTTCCCCACTCGTATGCCCGATCCAAAAGGAAAGAATATTCCAAATCCTCAGAACACTTCTGCAAAGATGATATTGGCTCATTAAAGTAAACAGGAAGGCAGACTTTTGTAAGATCCTTCCCAATGTTGTCTTTAATCAAGGACCATAAACTGACTCCTTTCTCCTTTTCAAGAGGTTCTGGTAATTTCTTTCTTCGTTTCACAAAAGGAAAATTAAATCCCACAGATTTCATGGACGTGTCCGTTCCAGTCTCATATCTAAATGAATATAAATCTTCTTCGTCAGAGTCAAAGGAAGACCTTTGAAATTCTGACTCACTACTTTTAAATGAACTAGAAGATAGAAAATCACGGGTATCAAAAAAATTGTTATCTTCTTCTTCTGTTTCTTCTTCAGCAGCATCTTGCCTGTCGCTATCATCCTCAGAATCAGTAGGACTTTCTTCTGGAAGAACAAATTGTCAAAACGCTAAGCCTATCAAAACGCGTACAACTGAATCCATGAAAATAGTGTTTTTGATCTTGATTAACAAACCAAAGCTATCCAAATGTCTTAAAACAGAGTGTAATTTAAGCATATCAAATGCAAGCATGATCTCCGACTGTAACAATAAATATACAGTAGAGCAATGAGAAATCCTTTTCTAAGTAAATAATTACATTGAATTTAATTACACAAAGAAATAAGTGCTCCGCCTCTTTCTGATAAGTTACCATTTAATAAGGCAATTTACTCCAGCAAGAATTACACGGATTAAGCGACAATAATTAAACTGTCATGGAAGCAACTAAAAGATTAAATAAAAAATTAATAAGTAAAAATACCACTAGATTTGTCTAGTCGTCTACTAGTAGAGATCTCGTCCTCCTTTGCTTGTCTTTGGCTTTCAACTACAAGTGTATTCTCCAAGTCGACTTTTTCTGTCTACATAAATGTGGTGCGAAAAGAAAACTTTTCAGAAAACTGTTAATCAAAATTCAGCTTTTAAAATAACAAAAATGATAAATTAATACAACAGTTGAGGAAGTTAGATCTAATTTGCTAACATCATTAAGCATCAAAGCAGAAAAGTTTGAAAAACAAATCAATTTGTAAAGCATAAAAAATATCTCCTTTGCGCGCTTCCTCTAAAAAATCTAATAAAAAAAACATAAAGCAGAACTAAACAATTAATCAAGTATAAAATAGAGACAAAGCAGTAGAGGCAATATAACCAGAATGCTCAATCAAACTTACACAAGTGGACAACTGGTTATAGATTAAATATCAATTGCAATTTAGGCTTAAAGATGACTAAATTAGCAAGCCCACTTGATTCATGTTCAAAAATGTTGACATAAACTTCCTCCAACGAGAATTACCAAATGTACAAGAAATACTGTTAATGCTGACACTGTCAGCCATAAATCGTCTCACCTAGATTCTCTTCAGAAAATTGTGCCATCATTATTGCCAAATCTCTACTCAATCTTAAATGAAGTAAAAGCACGAGGCAAATGTAAGTCTCAACAACAAATTACACCGACAAACAGGTTATGAGCAGACAACTGAACGCTCTGTCAATTGTTCTCAATAGAAACCAATTCCCTAAGATCAGGAATCATATCCTAGCAGACAAAGAAAAAATATGACGAGAATTCTCACCAATAATTTCATATTCGTTATAAAATCAAGGAATTGCGTTGTTTTTCGTCAATGTGCCATTACATAACGACCAGATGTGTGCAACAGCTTAACCCAAAACTAGTTCCCAAATTGAACCATTTGTACCTCTAAATGTCGCAATTCATCGATTAGAGGCATTTGCCTCTGTTTCAACGTCATGAGTTGGTCCCGCATCGCAGCAAACTCGTTCCGCATTATCTGCTCGCTATCCTGAATGGCCGCCTCGTTGTGCCCCTCCTGCAACAATCGCTGCCGAAGCTTATCCGTGGATACTACAAAGCTGGCGGGAGCAACCAATTCACTGTTCGATCCTCTCAGAAACATTTCCTTCACCGCTTGCAGGGCTTCCATCCAAACAGCCCTGTCTTCCCTCGTCTCCGCACGGAGGTGCAGACGCTTCGTTCCGGTGAACACCGAGAATCTCTTGTCATCCGAGTTGCTCTCCCAGATGGAAGAAACCTGAGAGAAAACAAAAAAAGCACACACACTCTCGAATGCTAATCTAGAGAAGATCACCATGGATCAATCGCCGACGACGAACACCAAAATCAACAACAAGGAACCAGACCTTGAGGTGGACTTCGCCGAACGGCTTTCGATGCAGTTGGGACTGGGAGTGTCCACTGCCGCGCCGGCAGATTCGTTTGAGCGACTCCTCGCCGATAACCTTCGATCCTTTATCAGTGTCTTGATTGATCTCGATCTTATAGCGGCCATGGATCTTGTAGTAGGACAACACTCCATCTTGGAGGACAAACCAACGGGGACGCCACCCCTTCCCGTAATT
>JAVDBV010002835.1:0-10013 GCA_032619315.1 Piper longum
ATATATATATATATATATATGGGTAGGGATTATAATATAGTAGGCCCAAAGGCATAGTGATCTAGATCTGAGTTTTCGAAAATGAACTTGATGGATCTCATCTTCCAGAGTTATTAATACAGAAATCCCTTACGACTAGATAACCCCATGTGGAGTGGGATATAATAAATCGACCACTCATGACCCGTGTGGAGTAGGATACAATAAATTGACCACTCGACACATCCGCTTACCTGTTAAAACAAAACACAACAGAGTATAGAAGTCAAACAAGAAGCGAGTCCTAAATGGACCTAGTAGAAGCTCCAATCTTATCCATGCACCTAGGTGGTGATGTCCTACTTTGTATCTGCATATAACGATCTGGCCTAAAGTGCAACGTAATAAGCCTAAGTCATCTCTTTAAAATGGTTAATCCAAGTTAAAGATTTATAGTCCATTCTCACTTATAAACATGATCTTCTTCCAGTAGGTATTACATGTAAGACTAAGTTGAAGGATTTTACAATCCACTCACCTCATAAAATTTCGTTCCCGAAATTCCTACACTTGGCCCGTTGCTAGCCCCAACGCACGACCTTCCATAGCCCATGACTGAGAGCCTGGCCAACGTCTATAGTCCAACCCACCATCTAACACAGAATCAAGTTGCTCTGATACCATTTGTAATGACCCGCCTTAAAGTGCAACGTAATGAACCTAAGTCATTTCTTTAAAATAACCCAAGTTAAAGATCTATAGCTCATTCCCACTTATAAATTAGATATTCTCCAAGTAATTATTAGATGTGAGACTAAGTTAAAGTATCTCATACTACACATCAAACTAAAAGTTAATGTTCGCTTATTATGCATTCACACATCCTATAGCACACTGTTTGAATAATTTCAATTATGTGCAAGTATACATGGTCGAAACAATTAATATAATGATGAGTTCGAGTATCGTTCCTACAGAGAGATGAATTTTCTTAAATTAATTAAAGTAAAAAAATTACGAATAAAACAAAAACAAGTGACCTAACTAAATCCAAGTAATAACTTTAAATGAAAGAAAAAGTTACAAGGATAAAACTCGTTCTAGAGTTGAATTTCCCTTAACATGAGTTTAACCTTCATCACATCTTACTCTTATCTTTTATTCTCTCAGATTGTCGATCTAGGATAATTATACGACATGGTGGCTCTCACTCCTTCATGCTTATATTATTTTACCTTAATTTCTACCTCTCGGTGACAATTGATTAATCAACAAAATAATGCATTAAGATTTGCCTTACAATCGCATATGATGTTGTGTATCTCCCGACCACAACGACAAACAAGTCAAAAGATTCATCGTATGATAAATTATCAATGACTAATTTAATTAACTTCTCCCAAAATCTAATTAAACTTCATGATCTAAGAAATACGTGTTTAATATATTCTTAGTATTAAGAACATGGTAACTCAAATAATCCGATAGAATAAAAAAGTAAGAGGTTGAAATGAATTCAATTAAATCATGTTAAGTTCCATTCTTATCTAGAACGAAATAAAGAATTACTCAATAGTAAGAGAAAAGAACACTATAAAGCAAAACTACTTTTTATTTAAAAAAAGAAAAGAACTACAAAAACTAAAACGAGTTTTAAGCCAAGAGTTGAGATATGATGAGATCTTAACCCAAACAACAAATAACCACTCATTTATATAGAAGATGTGATACAAGAATTCGAAAAAAAAGTGTTTACAAATCGACGTATTCCAATTAATTTTTGGTGTCCAATCAAGTCTACACCCCCTCGTCATACTCAAATGCAACTATGTACTTCCCTCTTCATCGAGCTTTGTAGTCATTGGGTAGGGCCAAGTGCCATGACCATAAGCTTAATTTATTTTATCGCATTAAAACACCAAAATTAAGCATACTAATAAAATATTAATTAACTAAAATATACCGAAAAATATCACCTAATTAACAATATTTATACCCGCGATTTACAAAATCACATTAAAAACATGGGTAAATATTATACATTTTAAATGTTTAACACACTCACATCGATCATACATCAATCTATATAAGATTTCTTAAGTTACGTTGCATAAGATTATGATACTTGCTTAATTCACTTCCTTAGCATTTATTTTAATACAATTCAATCAAGAAATTCATACCTTTATTATAATAAAATAGTTAATACATTAACCCTTCAATCCTAGCATATTGTGCTATTAATTATCACATTTAAGAAATTAATTAGGAGTTAAATATGCCTTACGCCATCGACAATCGGCTCGAGACTCGAATTCAGCACTCAGAAGTGTTCGAAGTTCAATCAGATTCAAGTGGATGAATTTGGCGGAAGATCCGGTGAATTTCAATGAATCCAATTTTTCAGCGGTTTTTGGTGGTTTTCCATGGGTGTTTTGGCGACTTTTCCAATAAGGGAATCAGGGCTATGGGTCGACACCGACTCTGTGAGCTCAACCCAATGGTGGTGGTGGTGAGGGCAGCAATGGTGGCGATGTCCACTGGCAGCGGCGACGAGTCAGCCGACTTGTCTGATGGGCCCTTGGCTGGCATCAACAGCGGCGCTAGGTATGGGGGAAAGGTCATCTAGGTCAACAGGGAAGGGTGTTGGTGGCACGACGGTAGTGGAGCGGCTTGGACGGTGGCAAATCGATGTCAGGAGCGCGGTGCATCGTGCAGCGTCGAGGTGTCATGGAGGTTGGGCGGCAGTCAGAAGCAGCATTGATGGTGATGTTGGGTCAGTGAAGGAGCAACGATCGAGATTTAGGGGACGAAATAGTCATGGTAAAGTCTTGGGGGTAGTCTCGTAAATAAAACTTAATTCGACTCTAACTCGTGTAAAAAATAATAACTAATTCATAATAAATTCAAAAAAAATCAAAATATATGAAAAAATCTCATAAAATATAATACACATTATAACATCACAGTGATATGTTATATAACTAATAGCACACCCAAAGTCCTTTATAAAGCATCCTAATGAGTTATTCTGCTTAAAAATAATTATACAATCAAATACATTAAAAAATAACTGTATTCTATCTATATTTTAATAACTTATTTCTCATCATCTTTTTTACGCTGACCCTCATCGTTCATAACTCAAGGCTAGGCTCGATTTAGCGCGGAGTTCATGAAGCTGACTCAATGGTTGAACTAATGGTTTGCTAATGTAAAACTCTGACTCGAATCACGTATTTTAGAAGATCATTTAGTCAAATTGTCACTTATTATGGCCTTCTTGTTTCCAATTTAATATTATTTTTGGAAATAGTCTTTTATTCCATGTCATATGCTATGCTACAGAATTACTTATATCAAGTTTTCCCTTTTTAAAAAAAATTAACGATAGAATATTTCTTAAAATGACACGAAGATCAAGATGTGGACTTACATTTGTTGGTTTGTTTAACTTCACTTCCTCGTGACTAAGCAAGACAAATACTTGTGAAAGAGCCATGGTTGAGCACTTGAGCCATAAATGCTATCGGGGTTCTTATTCTAAGAACCATGTTGAAGTATATTTGAGATCCCTTAATTAAGTCATATGTCTAATACTTATTGGGAGAAGATACTGCTTTTGAGTGAGAATGAACTATAGATCTTTAACTTCAGTTAACTATCTTAAAGAAATGACTTATGCGCATTATATTGCACTTTGAGCCGGGGTCGTTACAAATGGTATGAGAACAATATGGTTCCGTATTAGATGATGGTTAAATTACGTCCGCTAGTTAGGCTCTCGGTTACGAGTCATGGAATGTTTAGGTTGGAGCTAGTAACGGGCCAAGTGTAGAAATTTCGGGGACGAAATTTTTTAAGGTGGGTGAATTGTGAGATCCTTTATTTTAGTCTCATATCTAATATTTACTGAGAAGTCATGTTTATAAGTAGGAATGGAGATCTTTAACTTCTGTTAACTATCTTAAAGAAATGATTCATGCACATTACGTTATACTTTGAGTCGGGTTATCACAAATAATCATCATTTTATTTTTCTCTTACTTGTCTTATTGTGTGACTTCCTTGGTTGATATCATCTCTGTTTTTTTTAATTATGAAGGAACGAAGTTCAGCTTCCATCAACGAAATATTTTTCTGGAAAAGTTTATTTTGTTGTTACAATCTTTCCCTTGCTTCAGGTGTCAAGTTCTTCTCACTCATCTTCTTGTCATCGTAGATAATTCATGTGCAACTTGTGCAATCATGCATTTAACATGTTATCACTCATCTTCATATTACGTTCTTCTCACTCATCTTCTTTTTATCTGGTCTTCCTTAAAATAGTTATCAGTATTATTAGTATCCTTTTTTAAGCATTATATGGTTATATTGATATATATATATATATATATATATATAACATAAATAGGCAGCTGCTATCAGAAAGAGGGGTATACAACCAACGTTATTTCATGGCCGACAAATAAAAAATTTCTAAGTGATATGTTTTTTAAATGATTATCATGAGTGAAAAGAGTTGATAATGAACGGAGAAGACGGCAAAGCCGAAAGGCGCCATATATTCGCAATGAGTGGAGCCATTGTTTTTGGAGCATACCAATTGCACCAAATAAAACAAGAAGAGTAATGGAACCTTTTTATTTGTATGATTGTGGGAAAGAAAGAATATATTCTTCGCAGCCGGATGTGACAGAAATGAAGATAAGAAAGTGGTTATTGTTGAACTGTGGCAGCCAACGGTGATGAATTGATCTTTCTTTACGCAAAAAAAGTCGGCTGCTCTTTAGTGAGGGGAAAGAATTCTTCATATTTCCAGAGGCGTTCGGTTGCCTTCTCTTGAAGTTCCCTTTGCACTTTTTATCGTCTTGTCTCGTTCGGTTGGCCACTGTAGAACAGAGAGACTTTCTGTCGATTACATCAAGAACACCGGCAACAACAGGGTCAAACTGCTCAAGCTAAACGTCACCTGCGGAGACCCAAGGCTGTATCACCATTCAACTTTTAACAGCTACATATGAATCTGATGAAAAAGAATGCAGCCGGCCTAATTTGTTCGTAGTAGCAAGCTATATTTTGTTCTGCCGTTTAAGAGGTTACATTTGACATTATTACTAAACCATAATAATTATAAAAATTAAGAAGTTCGTCTAGATAAGAATTTGATTATAAAAACATCCAACTAATGGTTGGGGAGTGCTAGTTGCACAAGCTATGCTAATATATTCAAGTAAACTAACTGCTTTCACATGAAATAAGAACTTTTCCAGGAACATAGCACAGCTGGAGATAAAAGATGCATGAACAAAAAAGATGGATGAAAGCACTTACAGTTACCGCAACTGAATCGCCTGAAATATACATGGGGTAATAATTGTTCTGTAACCCAAGGTTGTAGACTGGTCTTCCATCCGGGTAGAACAAGCCATAGTTCCTCTCAGAGGACGGCCCGTGCTTCATATTCTCATTGAACAGAGCGAATACGTAGATGTCTATAGGCATGGAAGGCTTCATAGGTGTGCCTTCATTCTTTGCCATCCTCTTCAACAAATTCCCATTATACAACCCTGCATACTCCGGTGTAGCACCTAGTTCATCAGAGTCCCCCTTTGACGGCCACCCTGTCTCAGATACTCTGACCTCAATATCCGTGTGCCCCATGGCTCTGATGGCAGAGTAAACCGCATCAATCTGTGCGTAAAGCATGTTATCATACGTCAAATTGGTGACAGGATCAACCATCCCTTTGTTAGGCTGGAAGAGAACATACTCCAATGGCACCTCATCAGGGTTGTCCCTGTATGCAAAGTAGGGATAAGCATTGATAAGAAAAGGTGACTTGATCTGAGCGTGAAAGTTGAGAATTGGTTGGATGTATCCGGCCACATCCTGCTTGAAAGTTCCAGCTGAAGGTGGATAGGAATTGGCCAAGATGGTGACTGAATGAGCAGAGGTGACAACCACTTGGTCATCCAATCCCAAGGAAACGAGTGCCATATGAACTGTTTGCATAGCAGGGAGGAGGAGCGGCCGCAAAGAAGTGTTATTGTCAAAGAATACTTCATTGCCCACAACTATGCAAGTGATTCTGGTCTCTGCTATATAAGGTTGTATATGGTCCTTGAGCCAAGATGTGGCTTTGTTGATGTCGGCCATGCTAGAGAGGTACTCGTTGCCAAGTCCTACTATGAATTCCACATTGGAGTTTGAGAAGGCGCGAAGCACATTTGGGTCGGCGTCATAGAGCTTCACCTTGTTGATCTTGATGGACTGGAGGAGGCCGGTGACCCGCGACGGAGACGGGAGGTCGCTTGCAATCTGCCCGTAGTTGATTCCAACCCCATGGCCGACAGTTTGCTCGAGTGGGGCTGGTAAGGATGTGAAACAAAAACCCAGTTTTGGTTACCAAGTCAAAGAGGAAGCATGATCACCAATTTGACATTTTTTTTTATCTTAGCATTTACTCATTTAAAAAATGATATAATATAGAGGACAAACATAAAAGCAACAGAATCAATAGATATTGGTCAAATAAAGTTTGGTTCACATTTGAAAAAGGTGGCGATGGGGTATGATTGAAGCTAGCATGAGAGTCCCTTCCTGCTTCTCAAGATCTAGATCCCGATACAGAGGAAGCTTTGTGATGCAGAACTGCTAGTATTTCCATTATTGCAAACAGCATACGCACCTAAATCTTCACTCTAATATTGACCTCCAATGTTCAAATAGATATAGACAATTCAAATACAATTCTGTATGTCCAAAAAAAAAAAACACCTCAAATCCAAATCCACAAAAAATCTTTCACAAGCTAAGCTAGCACCTAGGAAGAAGCATCTACATATACCATTAATTAACACCATCAACCAAACACTTCATGCAACAATAATTCTGATATCCCAGCAGTTTCAAGAAGACTAATCAAGGACTCACCGGAAAGGGAGAGGAACAGGATAAAGAGGCAGCAGAAACGACGGGGAGGAAGAAGCAGCCGATCCTCCTCCATGTGAGCTTGGAATGCCAAAAGGATTGGATTGGAGGGACACGGCGGTGTCGAGCTCGGCGTCGGCGTCGGCCTCCTCCTCGGGGTGGTGCTTGGCCGGGGATTGGCGGCGGTGGTGGAGGAGTGGGGAACACCCAAGCGCCGGGCCTAACAAACAACACCCACTCTTCCCCTTCCTTAAATACACCCCACAACCACGCACACACACGCATCGCCACCTCACGGTCGCACTGATTCCTGATCTAACCGCCTTTTTCTTATTAGATTCTTTTTAACCGACATCGAAGTTTGACTTTCCAAATTATTATTATTATTATTATTATTATTATTATTATTATTATTATTATTATTTTGTTTTCTTTCAACCATCAATTAATTTTAACATTTTTTATATTTAATAAATAAATAATAAACCTTGATTGGCTGTTAAGGTAGATCTTAAAACTCTTATTTGAAAGAAAAAATTCAAATAGGGGTTTTAACCGGTTAGAGGCTAATGCTAGCAAGTTCTTAATTGAGGGAATTGCGGCTTTTATTAGTTAAGGCAATTAACTTCTAATTATTTTTGGTGTTAAACGAAAAACTTCTTGAAGTAAGTTCTATTCTCTTAAGGACTTTAAATTTTATTCTTGGTATTTATCTATACCTAATATTTGAAAGAAATATTCATTTTCTTAAAGGAGTCTCCTTAATGCTTCTTATTGTGGGGTTAATGTATTATAAAAAATTTGGATAGATTATATGTTAAATTTATTTTTCACAAATAATCTCACATATTAATTTAACAGTTGTATATTAAAATTCATATTATTAATAAACCTCTTTATGTAATGTATTAAATTCAATCAATTTATAAAAATCTATACAATCATTTCTATAAAATATACACAGTCACTAGAAATCACACATAACAATTTGAAAGATTTCGAGCCATGAAATTAGAATACAATTTTCTTCAAGATTAAGACACATTTCTTTTAAAAAATATTATTAATTGTAGTTTTTATTCAAGTAATTTTTGTGTATATTATTTATTTAGAGTTATTAATTTTTTTTAGCATATGTACATAAAAACAATAAAAAATATAATTAATTTATCATGTATTTTTAAATAATTATTAAAATCAATTAGAATATTAATTAATCCAAGTAAAGATGCCTAATTAGAGTTGAATCATATTTAATATACTTTTAAATAAATTAAAATAAAAAAAACTCTAAAACAAAACTAAAATATCAAAATTTCAATATGAATTAAAATTATTATGTTCAAACAAAATTTTATGAAACTCGTGCACCGTGCGGATTTCGACGAGTTTGAATATAAATTTACCTCTTTACTTTTGTAGCAGTTATTATGCCTATTGATCCGTGAAAAAAAAATTGTGTTGTGGTCCAAAATAATAGCATATTTTTGTTATTGTTTTTGAAAAATAAAATTTGTAAATTGTTGGGATAGAACCAACGTTAGCCTCAATACCCTTTTGAGAGAGCTGTCGCTCATATAATCAGCCACCGCATAGGGAGAGCTAAGATCACTTAAAGACTAACTTATTTCCTTCGTATAACATCAAAAATAAAAATTTGACAATTAAGGTACAAAGTAAATGCCAAGTTTTAAAATTATTATCAAGCAATAAACATTTATTAAAATTATAAAATACCATGTTTATAACTAATTGTGAACATACTTAATGACCCACGACAGTCTAATTAATGATTTCTACTAAAAATTCATTAATTTTCCTTGTACATAGAATATAATTATAGGAATGTTCAATAAAAGAAATTTTCTATTGGTATAAAATATATTTGAGAGATGTAGAAATACAGACGAATCCGTGCAAGGGATGCAAAAGTACTAATGCTAGTAAGCCGTGGTTGAATCTCTGGCAAAATATTATTGTCAATAATTAAATCATCAATTTTTTAAAATATTTGTATTTAATTATGGGTCCTTATATAAATAAATGGGATTGGAAGTTTACAATTCTATTCGGTTTGATATGATAGTAAGAAAAATGAGTTTTTTTTTTTTTACAAAATTTAGGCATGTATGGGCTGCCATGTGCAGCCGGCCACGTGGAGCACATGTATTGGTCCGCACGATATTTAATAATCTTGGAGGAGCAAAGAATGAGCGGCGCGTGCAGCGGTTCCCAGTTGGGGTAGACGTGGGCCTCAAAGAACGTGCATCCCCATCTCGGAGAACGTCAGCCAATTGAGTGAAGACACGTTGCAGAGATGGTACGAAAATATCCCAACTGTTGGGGCGGGTGGCGGTCGACAAGAAAAGTGGGACCAGGCCACCACGGCACGTGTGTTATTGAGATGGGCGGTGACACGGGGACAGCTCAGCAAACGTGCCTTTAACAAGTCGGACTGGGGCCGACAGGGACACCGCTGGATGCGGACCTCATTAGTGCTGCGGTGGATCCTACTCGGATCACCCATATTATGTAATAAAATACTGAATTCTGGACATGAACTGCACAATGCCTCCTGAATCGGGTCTGTGTTTAGGAGGCCGGAATGTATTTGTTGGCCTCATGTCAAACTTAGAATGACGGGTCAAACCCTGATTAAATCATTCTAATCCTATACGTCACATTTTGTCAAAATTGGCAAGCCTTGTTTACGAAGCCAAAATTAAATTAATAAAAATAAATAATCTTTTAAATGGGCCAAGATAGTAGGAAAGCTCGTACGACAGCCGCTGTCACAGGTTTGATCTAGGGTCTTATTTTTTGCCCTAATCTTTCCCGTGCGGCGTGTTTCCCCCCCTCGGAACCACCAGCCTACAGCGCTATGCAGCCAGCGAATGTACTGCACAGCACCACTTCGGACCCCACCTTCGCACACACCCGGCCAAGTACTTGGTACCACGCCCGATTGCTTGGCGCAACAAGGTACCCGCACTTGACACCCGGTCGCAGCACCCCGCTCGAACACTTGCTCAATCACCAAGTTGCACTGTTAGGTGTTACAATGCCGGCTTGTGTGGGTGACCGGCATTGTAACACCTAAC
>JAVDBV010002840.1:0-10935 GCA_032619315.1 Piper longum
CATGTGTTCGTCTTCGAGTTGATGTTGGGGAGGACCCACTTCATCCCGAGGGATCCTGCTAACTCCACGTTTGAGTTCCTCACACCCGGAGAACGTGGAGGTTTACGGGTACTATTTAGTACAGCGCAGTCCGGATTTGTGGTTTAAAGGGTACTAAAGGCGACTGTCTGAGAGTACTCGGCCTTCGTCTCAAGGCCAGGAGTAATATGGAGGACATAAAGGGCTGAGATGAACGAGAATGAGATTTGATACAAGACGCAATAGATGAGATGGCTAAGGAACGAGAATGAGATGGATAGGGGACGCTGCCGCTCGAGGGTGACGGCTGCCATTAGTGCCCTTGTGAGAGTTCTTGAGGAAGTATATGATTTTTATTCAACAAGAGGGTTAGCTCTCTTATGCCAGTTTGATATTAGTTATTTTTTGGACCGATAAAGCTCGTTACTAACTGTTTTGTGCTATATGTAGGTGACGAATACGAGATAGAAGCGCCGGCCTAGATGGAGGAGCAGTGAGGTCTTTCACACTCACACATGCTTTGATGATTGAATGTTTAATATTTTGTGTATGATTTATTTACATTGAAATTGATGCGAGAATATGCTAAGAGACATTGATATGCTGATGACTGAATGTTATAACTTGATAATATGACGTGAATTGTGGAAAGAATGCACAGGTGGGCTGAGACCCAAGCTTGAGAACGAGTACACCGTAGATTATATTCTGGGAATGAAATTATTGATATGGATATATGTGTGTATATATATTATTTTGACAGGGTGGCCCCTAAATACACTTTTAAGGGAGGCTCTGTCCGTTTTTATTCAGAATTTTGTTTTGATTTTATTGTAATTGTGTTGATGTGTGTGAATTGATTTGCATGTCATCCATGTAGGGTCCTGTTAGGGTTTTGTGCATTTATCCATGCATATAGCGAATCATATCTTCATCTTAAGACGCCGAGAGTAGATCCGGATCGGCTTAACTGAATCTAGTAGATTATCGAACGGTTCGGTCACCGGTTGCATTTTCGGGTTGGTTTACGGGTGAGCCGAGTCGGGGTGTTACATATTCAATTTAAAAGAAAATGCAAAGATTATTTTTTTCCAAAGCAGGTATAAAAGAATAATGTAGTTTACACCCAACAACTTTTATCAGCCGATTGTTAAAAATGAGTTGTAATTAAAGATAAAACAATTATTAAATTAAAGGCTACCCCAAAAAAAATTTATCAAAAGAGGGAAAAAGTTTTTGATATTATTAAATAGTTGGAAAGCTAACATAATTACAAAAAAATGAAAAAAAATATTATGAATTGTCTTTAGTATTAACATCTTTATTTATGAGAGAAATGTTTCAATTTTTTTTCTTTAAACACATCTTGGCTGTCGTCAACCAAGTTTTAACAAGGGCGGCCGAGGTTAGCCCCTCTGACCAAATCAACTAATCTAGCTGAACCCACTCATTCAAAGGTAGCATAGTTTATTATTTTTGTGTAAAGTGTAAAATCAAAAAAGAAAAAATAGATTGTGAATATTAATCTCACCGTAAACTGACTTAGAGATTCGAATTAAACCCTAAAAATTTCCTATGTCTTTCCTCACTTGCAGTATTTTATTTTTATTTATTTTTTGGCCCACACAATTTTTTTACACAACTAGGGCACCTTTAATCCTACTGAACTCGTTCATTCAAACTAACTTTCAGGCTTAAAAGTGGAGGAGAAAATCCTGCCCGAACAATAAACACTTTTTATTTTATTAAAAAAAATAGTTTGAAATGTATTTGGTTTAAAACAAAAAGCCTGTCCAATATTATAGTAGAAAAGATTTTTTTTCCAAAGTAGGTATAAAAGAATATTGTAGTTTACACTCAGCAACTTCTATCGGCCGATTGTTAAAAATAAGTCATAATTAAAGATAAAACAATTACCAAATTAATATACAACCCCAAAAAAAATTTACCAAAAGAGGAATTTTTTTTTTATATTATTAAATAGTGGGAAAGGTAATATAATTACAAAAAAATATTATGAATTGTCTTTTATAATAATATCTTTATTTATGAGAGAAATGGTTCAATTTTTTTTCTTTAAACACAACTTGACTGACGTCAACCAAATTTTAACAAGGGCGGCAAAGGTTGGCCCCTCCGGCCAAATCAGCTAATCTAACTGCCCTAAAGGTCGAGGCAGTCAGATCAGGCCACCCTAGGCAAGATCGTCTCCTATGGTGGACCTATATTAAAGGCCTAGCTTGACCGCTCTCCATTAGAAATGCCATTAGTTTTAAAGAAAAAGGGGAAGCAACCACATTTTTAATTACAATAAAAATTCTCCTTTTATGATAATCATACATTATATTCCCACTTTTGGCAATATTTTTAAAAAAAACCTCTTTTATGGCAAAAAAAACTTGTCAAAAGTCAAATTAAATCATTATATTATACATTGTCATTTTAAAATCAGAATCTACCTCAAGCATATGTTGTGCATATATGACATATATGACATCTTAAATAGTTTGAATGATGATAGGAAGATAATGAAATTCCTTAATCATAAATTATCTACATTCGGATTATATCATCAACCGGAATTAAATATTAATAACCATCATTTGTCAAAACTATTAGACTGCATTAAACATAATATAAAAAAGGTGATTTTTAATATTTTTTAAATATTTATTTAAACAGCCAATCATATTGAGGACATTAATTGTGAACATAACAGGAGGTCAACTTCCGCTCGTGACTTCTATAACTTCCAACCTTTTTATGAACTATTGGGACATTGAATTATTCTCCAAAACAAACAAGGTTGACAACTTATATTCTAATTTATTAACCTATTGATTAAGATATCAAATTCTGTTATCAACTAACACATCAAGTTAATATATAATTTTCCAAATATCACGCGATAGGCAGTCTAATTTATTTCAAACCAAAAAAAAAAGGTAGACAAAATTTTCCAATGTAGCCTAAGTAAATCGATTAGAGCTCTATTTGGTTAACATGAAACTATTGTAAATGACAAAATTTAAAATAGTTAACAATGCCAAAAGTAGCTATATTTAATGCGTTTTAACAAAAAAACACATACAAATTAAATATAATTATATCCAAGTGAAGGGACAAAATAATTATGATTACCTTATGTGTCCAATGTACATATGCTAATTTTAGTGAAGTTGGCTATTTAATATTTTTGTTTCATTTATATTCCTTTCATGACAACCAAACAAAGCCTTTAACCTCAAATACGGCCAAGCCATTCTATTTATCTTGAAATTAGTAAATTGACATGCCAATAAATAGATCAATGATCTATCTATATATGATATATCAAAAGAAAGTTTATGTCCCAAACGGAGCCTCCCCATCGCTTTAGATCATAGAGACAACAAATTAATTTAAACACAAGAAAAAGTATATGCAAAACAAAACCTGTTAACACAGATTAGCAAGATATAAACTATAAAAGCGAACTATGAATAGACATGACAGTTCAAACCAACATCGAGGTCTATGAGCAAATTTAGAAGCCACCAACTAGAGGACAAAACGCCAGCACCATTAAATTTGGATCATAAACGGTAGCATACCAAACAGATCAAGAACTCCAAGGAAATGACTAGTCCATATTGTAGTTGCAAGCCACATGGTAATAGTTATTACGCACGGACAAGGAAAATGTGTTGCCGTATTAAAAGCAACGTTAAAAAACTGACCAGAGTTGGCAAGCAACAGGCACTGCTTACACAAAAATGCTGCCCTGCGAGAGATGAACTCCAGAATTCTGGCAGAAGGGTTTTCCTTCAAAACATTATAACAAGATCAAATTTATTCTAACAACCTGCTTACACAAAATAGCAGGAATGTAGTAGGCGATCACTGTTCATACTCGCTGGACATTTGAGATATGTTGTGCTGATAAATACATAGACAGATTCGGAAGAAAAGAAAATAACACCGCATGAGAGTTTTTAAGGAACTTCCCTGTCACACTAGCATCATGAGTGTAGCTTTTATTTCATTTTTCACTTCCTCATTATCAGATCATGACAACTTCGTCAGCAGCTTTGAAAGAAAAAAGTAGCCCCATCGAACCGAAAATGTTTACAAAAGCATTAAGTACTCAATCAGAGAATCAGAATTCACTGATTTAATTCACTGATTTGAACTGATCAAATTTCTAATGACAAAAGGAAGAATGCCCCCGTGGTTGAAATAAGCCAACTCCACCTGCAACAGTTAGAATAACTGAGAATCTCGAAAACCAACAGGTAATGATAACATAGTCAATCATGCTAAATTGACTAAAACATTTATCTTCAAAACAATAAGACATTCACTATGAGTATACAAAAGTAAGAGAGGCTAAAGTATACCTCGGTGTCGAAGCGAAGTGTACAGTTGAAAGATTTGCCCATATCAGTTGTAACTGTGATGTCCTGGCCTGGTCTAATATCACTAGCATTGCTAGGGAGGTCAATGCTATAAAGTTCATGCCCTGTTAGACCAAGTGTCTCAGCATCGTCACCGGCCTTGAAACAAAGAGGAATAATCCCCATTCCAACCAAATTGCTCCGATGGATTCTCTCAAAGCTCTTAGCAATCACAGCTTTTACTCCCTGCAAAAAAGGAGAAGCAAAAAATATAAATAAATTAATAATTTGGTAACTGTAAAAAAAATTCAACACAAGGAAAACATACCAAAAGCATTGGACCCTTAGCAGCCCAATCTCGGGAACTTCCACTTCCATATTCAGCTCCAGCCAAGACAATAGTATCATGTCCATCAGTTTTGTACCTTGTTGCAGCATCAAAAACATAGAGCTCATCTCCTGAAGGGATGTGTATGGTTTTGGGGCCAACTTGGCCCTTCAACAATTTGTTTACAAGGCGAATGTTTGCAAACGTTCCTCTTGCCATCACTTCATCATTGCCACGTCGACTACCATATGAGTTGAAGTCCTTGCGATCAACCCCACGTTCAAGAAGATATTTTGCAGCAGGGCTATCCTTATGGATATTCCCTGCTGGAGATATGTGATCAGTTGTGATACTGTCACCAAAATTGAGCAAACAATAAGCATTCTTGACTCCATGTGGCCCAGGAGGAGACATTGTCATGTTCTTGAAATAGGGGGGCTCATGAATGTAAGTTGAAGTGGGATCCCAGGAGTACAGTTTAGCAGCAGGGACAGAAAGCTGATTCCACATTGGATTCCCTTCTGTGATTGCTTCATATGTGTTCTTGAACATATCTGGCAACACACATGACTGGACAACCTGACAACATCAAAAAGCAAATTAAAAATTAAGACTCCTCATGGTTGCCACAAGAAATTTTCGTAATAATAATCTCTTATGTGTTTGAACAAGCAAGTTTCCATATATATATATACAGCACCTCTGCAATTTCTTCATTTGAAGGCCAAATATCCTTGAAAAATACATTCTTGCCATCTTTCCCAACACCAATAGGCTCCTTCTCAAAGTCAATATCAACCTAAATGAAAGAAGGAAATTACAAATGCCGTGTAATGGATTTTGTTAGAAAAGGGAGAAAACTGTTTTCCATACCGTTCCAGCAAGAGCATATGCAACAACCAAAGGTGGAGAGGCAAGATAATTAGCACGAGTAAGAGGGTGAACTCTACCCTCAAAGTTACGGTTTCCTGAGAGAACAGCCGCGGCAACTATATCTGAAAGAGAATCAATATAAACAACTAAGAAAAGGGATCAAACAAAGGCTAATACATAGTTTTTTAAGACCAAAAAATTACAGTACCATTTTCAGAAATTGCAGAAGCGACAGACTCATCAAGATCCCCGGAGTTTCCAATACATGTGGTACAACCATAGCCAACAATGTGGAAACCTTGTTGATCCAAATATGTTTGCAGACCACTAAATTGCGAAAATAAATATTAAGACCAGTGAGTTAAACTGGAATAAAGGACTGTTCCTATCAGAAAAAGGATAAGAATTAAGATTTAAGACTAAGTATCACACCTCTTTTGCAGATACTTGGTGACAACACCAGAACCGGGAGCAAGGCTTGTTTTTACCCAAGGCTTGACCTGGAAATATGCCAACAAATAATCATTTCAAAAGCTACAAACACGCAGCAAAATTTGTAAACTTCAAGCTTGACTGTTCCACTTCTACTCCAAAAAAAAAAAAAGTTCATGATCTAGTACAAAAAGCAAATCTAACCTCCAAACCCAGTTCAGATGCTTTTTTCGCAACTAATGCAGCACCAAGCATGACACTGGGGTTAGAAGTATTTGTGCAGCTCGTAATGGCTGCTATAACAACGCTTCCATGTTTAAGCTCTGCAGGCTGCCCCTGGAAAGAGAACTTCACAACTTTGTCTTGAAATTCCTTTGGCACAGCAAATCCCTGAAAATTAAGGGCTTCCAATTTAGGAAAAGTAATTCATATTTACAGCATAAAGACTTCAACAACTTTAACAAAGATGCGAAAGTAATGATTTTCCAATTTAACCTTGAAGCTGACTTGGTTATCGAGGCAAGAATGCCAGTCTGATTTCATTTCTTTTACTGGGACTCGATCATGAGGCCTACCATTATTAACAAAAGAAAAACATATTCAAACAAGGGAAATGAAACATAACGAAGCTCGTAAGGCAGGACAAGAGTATAAGCCCTTCCAAATTTACAATATGAACTTACCGCTTTGGTCCTGAGACACATGGTTCAACATCACCAAGATCTAATTCCAGATAAGATGAGTAAACTCTTTCTGTTTGTAGCTGGAGAAAAAAAAAGGGGACAGAGAGCAAAAAGGAATATCAAATGAGAACAGAGTGACATATACAATCCAGACACGAAGTTGGAAAGCTGACATACCTCATTGTAGTCAACAAACATTTTATTTGCTCGAAGATATGCCTCAATCATGGAAACCTATTTGGAAGATAGAAAGGTATACTTAATTAAGTACAACCCTTAAATTATTATTAGGAAGATAGGAATGATAAAAATTCAACAAATACTCACAGTTTCATCACTTCTTCCAGTCAATTTAAGATACTGCAATGTTACATGATCTACAGGGAAGAATCCCATGGTTGCCCCGTATTCGGGGGACATATTGGCAATAGTGGCTCTGTCAGCCAATGATAATTCACTCATACCACCACCTGTATGTAAGAGTTGTTAGCATAAATTATATGAACTGATGTCAATATGCAAACAAGAGTTTATCAAATCTTTAAGAAATAGATGAATTTACCATAAAACTCAACAAATTTTCCAACAACACCATGTTTCCGCAACATTTGGGTCACAGTTAAAACCAAGTCGGTAGCTGTAACACCGTTCCGCAGTTTTCCGGATAGTTTAAAACCAACAACGCCTGGTAACACCATGCTCATAGGCTGACAGCCACACAATCGTAAAAACCAATGAATTAGCCATAAAAATCATGATGAACATAAGGTATAATTGCCAAAAGAACGCATTTAATAAAGTAGATTTGATACCAGTGAATAAACGCAAACTTATAAAAATCATTACAGCATAAATTTTACCCTTAAGAGAGAGAAAGATGTCACAAGTTTGCAGTTTCCAGCCAACGGACTATCAAAGTGAAAATAGAATAGCATAGAACTTAATGCATCACCCATCAAAAACACACAAGGGAAAAGCTGGATCATTGAAAGCAGCTAGAATGGAAGAAATGATGGTCCGCTCCATCCATATCTCCCTTCAACAATATTTATTCAGCTTGGGTTCCATTAGGAATGTGCCCAACCACCTAACTTGTCAAACTTAAATCTTCTCCTCTTTTCAACATGCTAAAATCAATACAACTGCCTTCTAGGGATAAAAGAAAAATGCATCATATTATAGGAATCACCACTTGATCAACACCTGTTATACTAATTATTATGCAACATAAAAGAGGAAGATCATCATGACAAGCTACATAAATAAATGGCCACCTGGCCAAGCATTGCTGCTTCTGCTTCAATCCCTCCAACTCCCCAACCAGCAACTCCAAGTCCATCAATCATAGTAGTGTGGGAATCTGTCCCAACAACGCTATCAGGGTAGAGAATGCCTTTGGTGTTAAATACTACTCTTCCAAGATATTCGAGATTAACCTGGAAAACCATATTTCACCCCAAAATTAATAACAGTGATGTGTGTGTATATTACAAATCCTCATGATGAGGACTCAAACATGAAGGTAGTCTAGCAACAGGAGGCAACTGCAAAAACTTGACACTCAATGCTATATGGAGAGTGTTGTACCTGGTGAACGATTCCAGAACCAGGAGGAACAACAAGCATGTTCTGAAAAGCTCTTGATCCCCACTTTAGGAAACCAAATCTTTCCTTGTTCCTGTGAAACTCAAGTTCCATATTTGCCTGTACAGCATTTTGTGATCTTGCCACATCAACCTGGACTGAGTGATCAATTACAAGGTCCACTGGAACCTACATACGTGCATATGATGATATCATATCACTGCAACATATATATATATATATATATATATATATATATATATATAATCTTAAAAGCACAGAATTGACTCCTCCTTCTGAGATAACAATCATTTGTACAAAAAATATATCATACCAAAGGATTAATCTTATTGGGATTACTGCCCAGATTGTTCATAGCATCACGCATGCACGCCAGGTCAACTACAGCTGGTACACCCGTAAAATCCTGACAGGGACAGCACAATTTTAAAAAATCAATAGCAGCATCACATAACTGAAAGCAGAATATCGTGTGATATTTACCTGCAAAAGTACACGAGCCGGTTTGAAAGGTATTTCAACCAGTTTTGGGGAAGTATTTTGCCAGTCAATAATTTTTTCAACATCTTCCTTAGTGACTTGGAAGTTGTCACAATTGCGAATGGCAGATTCGAGCAGAATCCTTACAGAGTATGGTAGCTTATCTATGATGCACATCAGATTCACATTAAGACTACGGTAAGAAAAGAATGCAGAAACAATTGAACTGAACAACTAATTGGCCAAGTACTGGTTGAAAATGTAAAATAGGCTTGACAGATGGAGAAAAAAAACACGCTACAGGGAATCCAGCTATACTAAAAGTGCACCAGCACGATGTCTACACGAATATACAGTACATACCAATCCTTGGGTCGTTTAGAGCAGGTAGGCTGTAGTACTTTCCAAACTCTCCACCACCAGGTTTGGGCAGACTAGTCAATATGCCTTGAAACGCATTCTCCGAAGCTGAAACGTTGAAAAAAACAATCAGAATAAATTAGACTTACCCACAATCGCAGCAAAAGTCAAAACCCCTAGGAAAGACAGCCAAAAAAAAAAAGTTATTTTCAAAAAATTGTTCATCCTTGATTGAATTAGGATTAGGAAATCATGTACACATATTCAAAACTACGTATCAAAACACTAAACATGACACGCAATGAAAAAACATCTATTCTACCATCAACCAAACATTCCTATAACGTTTAAAAATCAAAATCAATCAAAACAGCAGCAAAACCCACGATCCTAACAATCAATCATATCCCATGCTATCCTACGCGAAATTCAAAACACCTTGTACAAGATCAACTCCATATCAACGTTCCATCTGATCAATAGCAAAGCTATAGCAAGTCCGATTAGAAAAACAACAACAACAACATTTATAAACAAATTTCATATGACAGTGAAGATACCCATGGTGGCGATCTTGCGCTCGAAACGATCGAGGACGGCGGCGGAGCTCCTGATCTGCGCGCGGAGGCTGACCGGCGACCGCCAACCGCCGCCGTGGCGCCAGCCGGAAGCGGACGAGATCACCAGAGGCCGGAAGGAGGATTTCGCCGCCGCCGCTCTGGCGAAGCTCAGGGAGCGGTAGCCGGCGAGGTACGCCCGAGAGGGAGGAGGGTAGAAGAGGCGGGAAATGGAGGTGGCTGAGGCGAAGCCCGCCCTAGCCGAGGCCCGGAGGAGCCCCGATGAGGCCGCGGCGGCGGAGTACATGACGGCGACGGCGGCGGTCGGAGATGGCGGGGTTTGAAGGTGCGGGTCATCGTGACGGCGTGTGGAGTATAAATAGGTTGGGCTTTAGAAAGGATCAAAGGTGGTCCCCTCGATACCACCAGAATTGGTGCCCCTTCCTCAAGCCATTCTTCATTTATGATGTATTTTCTATATCAGAGTGGTGGTGTTCTAATCTAATTTGGAGACTGGTCACCTCTCAATATTTTTTGAATTGGAGATTTTAAATAAGATGATAATTTTATTAAAAAAAATAGAGTTATTCATGATTATAAAAAAAGGAAACTTTTTATTATAACGATAAAACTACTCTATTATTTTTAAACAAATGTTTTAAAATAATATCCTAGTCACTACATGCCATGGCCGAGCGACCAGGTTTGGCTAAAGAGGAAATAATTTTTATACATTAAATTTGATAACATTGTGGTGAATTGGGCAATGTATACTTTTTTTCTTTTTTTTAAAAGGAAAAATCTAAATAAAAAATTTCCCTCAATGAAAAAAAATATTATAATAATAAAACTACCCTCACATTTAAAAAAAAATAAAATAATAATCTAGTAATCACTACAGGCCACACGGCCAAGAGACCGGCTTGGCCGAAGAGAAAATAATTTATATACATTAAATTAGATAGCATTGTGATGAGTTGGGCAACATAAACTTTTTCTTTTTTTTATTAAAAAAAGGAAAATCTAAATCATTACACGAAAAAAACAATTTTTCCCCTTGATAAGAAATAGAAGAGTAGACGTTTTGAAGAAGTATGTGATCGCTTTCTCCCACCTTAGCACTTTGGACGTGCCTCTATTCAATCAACAACGTCGGCTTCGTCCTCACAACGAACACCATCAATATCAGAATCACAGACATATATATATATATATATATATAT
>JAVDBV010002846.1:0-11278 GCA_032619315.1 Piper longum
CCTATATATATATATATATATATAGGTAGATAAGTATTGAACACTAGATATGTCGGCTTGGACAAAGTAGTAATGACCTACCTTGCACACACACACATATGCTTGCCGACATAATGTTTGTTTTGGCTATTTTAAATTTTTTGTTATGTTATTATAAAAATAAAATTTTATGATGAAATTGCATGATAGAAAATATGATATGAAGAAGACTTTGGTAAATAAAAATGGATAATGATAATATGATTCGAAATACATATTATTGTATAGGTCCAATGATGAATGTGAAATGTGAATAGAATGAAAATTTGCCGGTGGGTCAAACCCGAAATGTCGACAATGTTTTGATGTGTCTGAATTAAACATTTATGTGAAAAATATGATGTCCTGAGTGCATATTGATTATGTATTTTTATATATTATTTTGATATAGTGGCCCTTAATTATATTTTTAGGGGATACTCTATCCGTTTTATTTTACGAATTTTTATTAATTTTGTTATAGTGATTATTTTGGTATGTAAATTAATTATCTTATCATCTATGTAATAGCATCTTAAGATTCTACTTATTCATCTATACATAACAGTTAAGATTTTTTATCTTAAAATGTTGAAAGTAGATCCACTCAAATTAAGTATGGGTTAGCCGATTTAATCAGGACCTGTGATGTTTGGATTCGGTTTGTGAGGAAGTCGGATTCGGGGTGTGACATACGTGTTGGTCTAAACTTAAGTTAGAGGCGCAGATTTTGGGTAAGACGATATTCATAAGCTATAACATACTTATATTACATATCTCCTCCCCTCAACATATTTTTCTTGGCTTGCGTCCTATGAATTAAAAACAAAAGGATTGCACTTGTCCACTTGAGACACTTTTTAGATGAAAATGCTCTTGTCGTTTGGCTACAAGGTTGATAAATCATATAAGGCCCCATGGCTTTATGTCTGAGGTGCCATTGGTTATCTGTTCAGACAAAGAAATCAACATGGCATTGCTGTAAGCTGGACCCATATGGATGTATGCATGTATATCTATTATGTACAACGACCTGTGTAGATGTGAAGGAATAAATAGGTGATAGTTGATGCACATGTATTGTTTCCTTTGCTACTGATTAGTACACCCACTATTCATTGTTAAGGGCCATAAAGGTCTGTGTAAGACGCTTTTAGTTATTGGGTGCTTCTTTTTCCGGTGGAGCAGGTTAAGAAAGGTGAAAGCTGGTTGATGACGATGGAGTGGCTCTAGACCCTGTGAGGGATCATATCTCATGATCCATGTTATTGTTGACTCCCCATAAATAAGGGGAAGCTGGGGAGGAGTTGAGTCTGAAATCAGAAATAATTGAAGGTATGCAGCCAGTTGGTTGGGTACCGTTAAAACAGTTGAATTGCATTTATTTTGATTGGTTCATCAAACTAGTTACTCACCAGTTACCACTTCAAATGCCCATGCAACTAATCTGAATAAACAATAGTATATAGAAACCAACTAGCTAAGAGTAACTCTTAATTCTTTCCTCTTTAATTAAATTCACTCTTTAGCTGTCAAATGTTTCGAGGCTTTAATTATCAAAGATCAGTGCATGACCACATCCTAAAATGAAATGTTGGAAGTAGTTGAAAAATGGATCAGTTAGTGATTTAAAGAAGAATTTTTTGGGATAAAAATGGATCAGTTAGTTGAAAATGGACTAGTTAGTGATAAAAAAAAAAAAAATAGAAACACTATGATCCATATTTTTTTAGCAGTTTTCTCCGTCGCAATCTCAAGCAGCGTGATTGTATTGATGAGAATGGATGGTTCACATACAAATTGTTCTGAAAAAAACAAAACGAAAATTGGTCTTGTACGTACGTATTCACTTCATTCTAGTGAACTTTTAGCCACATGAAATGCACATGGACTGTTTTTAAATTTGACCAATTACATGATTTGGATGAAATGAACGATGATGAAAGTTTTTTTTCATCAGGTTATAATAGGGTTTCTAGTGTTTGTCAAATTGACTATAATTATAACCTGCCAAATTGCCGGTATTAATCAATCAATACAATATAATGAGATAGAATAGTTTCGATATGGCAAAGACTGGTAAGAAATAATTTTAAAAATTTTAGGGATGCCTAATCCCTTGGGGATTACGATCGAGCATCCTCACCGTTGATGATTTCGATACAAGTAAGGACTGAGTAATCGCGTGCTGCCCAGCCCAACTGGCTGGCCATACGTGAGGGGCCAACGCTAGATCCGTTTATAAATTAGTTCGGTCATTAATATTAATAAAATGTCATTATTTGGCAATTTGGCCATAAGCTCAACTTATTATAGGCCTCCTCCTTGCCATGTAATAATAGGGAATGCAGTTGTGTCTATTTGAATGAATGAAAAAAAAATCATAATAAATTATATGAAACTAATTTAGGTGATTTCTAATTAAATAAGGTTGGTAAATTTATTTCAGTACGATTTAATGGTTAAACAGCAGATTACATGTTCAAAATTGGAGAGTGGATGTAATCAAGGACTACTTTTTTTAATGTTTTTGTTTTGTAATTAACGTTATTTCTTGCCCGGGAAAGAAAGGTAAAAAATTGGTTGGGGGGACCCACACCATGAAAATCTGATTAGCGAGCAGCGATAATTGTCGGTGATTATAAGATTCCCCCGCGTATTCTCGGGCTTTGCAAGACCGTCTCCGGGCCCACTTCTCCCCAAATCTTTTCTTTTCTTTTCTTTTCTTTTTTTAAAGAATTTAATTGGAAAAATTAGGTCAAAATTAATCCAAAAAGAAAACATAATTTTGCCACCACAAGATAATAATCCACTAAAGAGAGTGCAAATTAAAAATAATATCATTTGTTTAAAAGCGTTGTTTGAAAAGTACTTTTTCTCCACTTTATATTTTTTGCTATACTTTCCATTAGTAATTTGTTACTCCCGGTATACAGTGGGAATGGCCATGCAATTTAATTGTAAGTGTAGCCTATGAAAATCATGTGTTTATAAAATATCTTTAATGATATATAATTAATTGGGTTTCACATCAGCATTTGAACATTTGAGATGCATTAACATTAGAACTCTCTATTCAATGTAGTATTAAAATCTTAATTAACTTATCGGCAAGAGATGGTACATATCATAAGATATATTTGAGCTCAATTTTAAATTGTAGATTAATTAATTATTTGCGAACGTAAAAAATTGTCAATATTTTAGCATTTCGTTTAAATATTATAATAAAATTTAAAGATTTTATATACATTGTTACCTTTTCAATGTACAATTTGAAATTTAATATTATTTTACTTAATAATTATGATTATACCTACTTATACTCTTTAAAAAAAGTTTACAAAATCGATGCTATATTTTTTTAAAAAGAATACAAATCAAATATTTTGTAATTATTTATATTTACTATAAATCACTCATTACAACTTACGAGAGAACAAGAGAGATCAGTTCTTTCTAGTGAGACTTACATCCCCAGTCAAGTAAAGGAATCCATTAGCAAAAGCTTCCCACTCAATTAGTTTTTCATTTCTCTTTCTTCTTTATTTCTTTCTTTTAGTTAATGATGCTTTCATGTGACAACCTTAATCACTTGGCTTATCTTCAACACAGTTATAATTGTTTTATTTGTATTAAATATATATTACCCAATTACATGATCACCAATCTTCTATCATGTAGGTTTCCTTTTGAGCATAACATTTAACATTACGAATTCATGCATCATGTAGTTGATAGAGACCTAATCCAAATACATACAATTTTTCATAAATGGAGTTTCATGTTGATGGACCAACCACAACCTGTTATATATGTATATGTATATATATATATACACACATATATATCCCCTTTTTTATAACCATTTAATTTTATAACCGGTGTACATAATTATGATTTATGGGCCATAAATGTATTTTTTGTTTGTACTTATTGATAATAATAGGTAAACTAGTCTTATTTCAATTAATTTCGTTCTTAAGAAGTGCACGGAGAAATTAGTTGCTTCTCCAAACAATTACTTGTATTAATATCATACCCAATCAATATTAATATCCACTTAACTATACGATTAACATTGTCTATAAATGATAAATAAATTTTCATACCTAATGTCTTTAATGGTTACACCAACATTAGCTTATTGATAAACCTGATATAAATATAAAACATACCCGACTAAGGAGAATGTAGTTAATTATTGTTTGAATATCAAACCACAATGACATTATGTTCAAGTAAAAACAACATAAGTGTGAAAGTGAAAAAATTCTCCCATGGTTGACTAATAGACTCGTCATAACTGTTGACTTTTAAGCCATGGGATTTCAATGACTATTAACTTAATTTAACAATATCAGTATTTGAAAAATGGAATGAAAATCATCAGAAATAGTATTATGATATTAGCAACACTAAACTATCTACCAGTTGTGGGCCCATTAAGTGTTACGTTCTACTTTTTCCATTGTTTTTCCCATTTAAGTGTTACGGAAAGAAAACCTGCATAACGTGTTTCCTGATAAATTCTCGGTAGCCAGAAACAATAGGATATATGTTGAGACAAATTAAAGTAAAATATTATAGTTAAGATATATTAGTCAATCGGCGCATTGAATGATATTAAAACTATTTTTTTAATATTAATGGAGCATCGGTAAGGACATGGAAATTTGCTTATCGCGTTATGAAAATGGAACTATGGAACCGTGGAACACGTACATGATAGATGTATATATGTATTTCTTGCACCATTTATATATTTATAATTTATGTATCTCGAGAATAGAGAAACTGGGAGACAATGGGGAGAAACACTTGGCTTCGTGTTTGGATGAGACGACATGTTTTATCATAATATTTTTGTTTTAATGGGACAAAAATGTAGTGCTGTTTGTTATTCCTTTTGCAAGTGAAATAATATATTACACTACTAATCTTTGTTAGGGTGCCTTGAAATAGCATAACACGCTTCGCTAGAACAAATATCATGTCTAACTATCTTCACTTTCTTCGACGCCCATGTTTTGCTTCTCAGCCAGGAAAACACTTATCCTTAAACGCGAGCATCATCATCGTTATCAGATCTTTTTTTATAAAAAACACTGTGGTTCCTTTAAATTTTTTTTAAAAATTAAATATTTTAGATTGAGAAATTTGTGATTAAATAATGAGAAAGTACATTATTCACTATTCAATGATGGTTTGTTTAACTTTACCCCTCCCTAATTACATACTTAGCGCCCCTGGAATGCCTTGTTAGACCCCCAACATAGGATGATATAATGTACTTCAACAGGCATGCATAATTTATAAAAAAATCATTCACTTAAAAATATGATGAATGAAATCACTCCCCAAATTTCTAGATTTTATCTTAAAAAAACCGAGGTTTTTTCAGTCTACACCAAACGGAATTAAGCTATGAATAGCCTTAAGAGTTATGAAAGTCGACAACCAAAAAACAATTACGTGGTAAAATGCTCAAAGCTGATTGGCCAAACAAAAATCCATGTCATCAAGGGGCCCCACACTTCCACCTGCCTCCTCCCCGTGTATGAAAGCTTGCGCCAAAGCTCGAACGAACCTTGGCTGCGCGAGTGAAGAAAAGAAAAGCTCTCCTCTTTTTAACAAAGAAAAAAGCAACACAAAAACACAGCGCAACTCAAAAACACAGCGCAACACACGACTAGCTGTACATCTTCCCATATTCCTTCCTCTTTCACCTCCTCCATCTCTCCATCTCCTCACCTCTAGCTCCACCTCGACCCACCAGAGAAGAAGCAAAGGAGAGCTACTCCCACATGGAAAAGCTCGGCTCCCTGCTGTTCTTAGCAGCCTTTGCAGTCTCTTTTTCATGTTGGTCTTCTTTGGTGGACTGCTCTGTGTCATATGATAGCCGAGCTATGGTGGTTGGTGGGCGGCGGCGGATTCTCTTGTCTGGCTCCATTCACTACCCCAGGAGCACTCCTGAGGTGGGAAAGATTGGTTCTTGTGGGAATGCGGTTGGAGTGCTTGGTCATGGTGCTCATCTTTTTTACTTGAGTGTTGCAGATGTGGCCTGATCTTATTCAGAAGGCTAAAGATGGAGGCTTGGATGTTGTGCAGACTTATGTTTTCTGGAATGGGCATGAGCCGGCTCCAGGCGAGGTAATCTTTTTTTCTTGTCTTGAAAGGAAACAATCTTTTTCAGATCTCTTGCCTTCTTCTGCTGCTTTGATGATAACCAAGATTTCTTCTTCTTTTTTTTTGTTCTTGTTCTTGTGGTACAGTATTACTTTGAGGACAGGTACGATTTGGTTCGATTCATCAAGCTGGTGAAGGATGCTGGCTTGTACGTTAATCTCAGGATTGGGCCTTACGTTTGCGCCGAATGGAATTTCGGGTATATGCTGGAAAAAAGGCGGATATTATCATTTTCCCTTTTTTTTTCTTACTACTTTTTTGTTTTGTTCTTGTAAAATGCAGTTTTTTTTTTCTGAGGGCTAACAGACTTCTTGTTTCTTCTCAGAGGATTCCCTGTCTGGTTGAAATATGTTCCCGGTATCAGTTTCAGAACCGATAATGCTCCTTTCAAGGTATGCAACTTTCTTTTCTTGTTTCCTAATTATAGTATTTTGTATTTAGTTCATGATGGTAACTTCAACTGTTCTGATATAGGATGCAATGGAACGGTTTGTAAAGAAGATTGTTGGCATGATGAAGGATGAGGGCCTATATGAGTCTCAAGGCGGTCCAATCATACTCTCTCAGGTGACAAATTCGTGAGAATACATTTCAGCATAGTTTTGTACTTAGTTCATGCTTATTTTGTTCTAAGTTGGGAATGTGCGATTCATTTTACTTTTTTTTCTACCAATTTTATTTAGATGACTTGAATGCGTAGCTTTGCTTTTTGTGACACAGATTGAGAATGAGTATGGACCAATGGAGTTCGAACTAGGAGATCCTGGCCGGGCATATACAGAATGGGCCGCAAAGATGGCTCTTGATCTCGGTACTGGTGTTCCATGGGTCATGTGTAAGCAAGATGATGCTCCTGATCAAATTGTAAGGTTTTGTGTGCCATGTTGTTCACTATACCCAATGCTTCCTGCGAAAACCACGGCAATTTCATGTTAATGTATATCTCTGCCTTAGGCCCCACCATAAAGAAAGAAATTTTTTTTTTGATGTCCATATATCTATAGGTTGAAAGTTCATTTTGTCTTGTCATGATCTTTTCTTCGTATAGGATTCTTCATTTTATCATTTAAACTTTGTCTGTTGTTACTTGTTAGGCCTTTGTTAAGTTGCACCTCTATTCAAGAATTAAGACAGGATGGTTGTAATTTCATTTATGGAATTGCCTCTTGGGAAAATATTGTGTAAAATCTTTTTGTTGATGTTGCGTATGTATGTCTTACATTTTATTCATTTGCACTAGATCAACACTTGCAATGGGTTTTATTGTGATTATTTCTCACCCAACAAGGATTACAAACCAAAAATGTGGACAGAAGCCTGGACAGGATGGTATTGTTTGATTATTTCTATTTCATTTGATAGGAGCTTCACAAATGCTTCTTGCAGCTTATACATAATAAATGTCCTTTAAATTGCAGGTTTACAGAGTTTGGTGGTCCACGTCCCCACCGTCCAGTGGAAGATTTGGCATTTTCAGTTGCAAGGTTTATTCAAAAGGGTGGTTCATTTGTAAATTACTATATGGTTAGTCAATGCTGTTGTCACATCAATCAATTGATTGTTTGATTTATGGAGGCACACTAAACAAAATTTACTCTGTTGTAGTATCATGGGGGAACAAATTTTGGACGAACTGCTGGCGGCCCCTTCATTGCTACAAGCTATGACTATGATGCTCCAATTGATGAATACGGTAAGTTATTAACAGCATTAGGTGTTTGTACACGCGATAGACGAAAGCAGATAGTTGGTTTCATGTCTAAAAATGCCTCCTTTCGTTCTTTGGGTTGAAGGAATGTTGAGGCAGCCAAAATGGGGCCACTTGAAAGATCTTCATAGAGCCATCAAGCTGTGTGAGCCAGCTTTGGTGTCAAGTGATCCTGTTGTTACTCGACTTGGGAATTATGAAGAGGTTTGATGGACTTGAACCTTGCCATTCCCATCCCCATTATACGAATATGGTATTGAAAGGTGAACTTAGCTATGGTCATTTGCTATTCAGGCTCATGTGTTCAGGTCAAAATCAGGCGCTTGTGCTGCTTTCTTAGCCAACTACAACCCGAATTCTTATGCAACAGTAGCATTTGAAGGGATGCACTTCAACCTTCCTCCCTGGTCTATTAGCATCCTTCCAGATTGCAAAAACACAGTCTTCAATACAGCTAAGGTGCTGGCTTAATCTAAGTTAGTTCTCTTACTTTTGTGGCAAATAATACATCTAATTTGTCTTGTCTTTTAAGCAGGTCGGTTCCCAGAGCTCAAATATTGTGATGGCTCCTGTAAGCAATGAAGGCTTTTCATGGGAATCATATAATGAAGAAACTACTTCTGATTATGATGATACATTTACAACTGAAGGACTGTTGGAGCAAATAAATGTCACTCGAGATGCTTCTGACTACTTGTGGTACATGACTGAGTACGTGAAAAAGCCATAATATTTTTTGCTTTAAAAACTGTCGGTTTTATGTTTCTATCCCATCTTCTGATACTTCCCAAATACCTCAGTGTCACAATTGATCCGGATGAGGAATTCTTGAAAGGTGGGAATGATCCAGATCTTTCTGTGCTATCTGCTGGTCATGCTTTACATATATTTGTCAATAATCAACTATCAGGTTTGTTTTGGGACCTTAGTAAAATTTCTATGCAACTATGCGTAAATAATTTCTTTGTTTTTTACGTTTATTGTGCCATTAGTGTAAAACATTTCTTTGTCTGACTGCAATTACAGGAACTGCTTATGGAAGCTTGGAGAACCCCAAACTCACCTTTACAGGAAAAGTGAAGCTTTGGGCCGGAAATAATAAGATATCCATTCTCAGCATTGCTGTCGGCCTACCTGTTAGTTGGCTTTCTTCTCTAATATTGTAAAAATTTAATGGCTACGTAGTGGTTCTGTTTAAAGTTTTTCTTTTCCTTTTGAAGAATGCTGGGCCTCATTTTGAGACCTGGAACACTGGGGTCCTGGGCCCTGTAATGCTAAATGGACTGAAGGAAGGAAGACGAGATTTGACATGGCAAAAATGGTCATACAAGGTTCAACTTCTGACAAACCGTTCTTTCTTTCCCTTGAATTTTGGACATTTTTGCAACAATTATAACTCAATCTTCTTTTACAGGTTGGCTTGAAAGGTGAAACTCTGGAACTTCATTCCCTCAGTGGGAGTACCTCTGTTGAGTGGGTTGAAGGATCAGTATTGGCTCAAAAACAACCTTTAACTTGGTATAAGGTGAGTAGTTTGCTCAACGCTGGTTTCAAGAATGTCTTACTGTCTTGTTCTATGTTGCACTTGCACTAATTTTATCCTTTTAACATGAGAAGCTTTAAGATCTCTAATTTGCTTTTCAGACTATTTTTGATGCACCAGGAGGACAGGACGCCCTGGCTTTAGATATGGTTAGCATGGGGAAAGGTCAGATATGGGTGAATGGACAGAATATTGGAAGATATTGGCCTGCCTATAAAGCAGCTGGTACTTGTGGAGAGTGCAGTTACAAAGGTACCTACACTGAAAAGAAATGCCAAACAAACTGTGGAGAGTCTTCCCAGAGATGGTACTGTATCAAATATATCTTTACATTGTTCATGTTTGTAGTATTTCATATAAATTTAGATGGTTTAACCACATCCTACAAAGCTCAAGCTGTTAGGCAATGAAACCAAATTTTATTTGTTTTAAACTTACATGATGTCGATCTCAGGTATCATGTGCCACGCTCGTGGTTGAAGCCGACTGGGAATCTTTTGATCGTGCTTGAAGAATGGGGAGGAGACCCAAAAGGAATTTCTTTAGTGAGACGAAAAGTGGATAGTGTCTGTGCTGATATATTTGAGCGGCAGCCGGCACTAGTGCATTGGCGTCTTGGATCATATAGTAGACCAAAAGCTCATTTGTCATGCTCCCCGGGGCAAAAAATCTCGGGTATCAAGTTTGCAAGCTTTGGAACACCAGAGGGAGCATGCGGAAACTACACAGAGGGTGCCTGTCACGCCCATAAATCATGGAATATCTTTGAAAAGGTATGACCTCAAATTTTTAGTAGACCACTTCCAATTTTCTTTCTATAGGCTGGTGTAAATATAGGCAATCTTCCACTGCAGAATTGTGTTGGGCAGCAATGGTGTTCTGTTAGTGTGGCCGCAGACGTCTTTGGAGGAGATCCATGCCCTAAAATCATGAAAAAACTTGCTGTTGAAGTCACCTGCAGCTAATTTGGACAATTGAAGAAAGTTTATCCATCTTCAATGGCATCATCTCTATAGGTACACATATCATGAGTATTGTTTGCATCCAGGCAAATGCAGCTTCATTAACAAGTGAAGCAGATCCGAAGCCAAACGCCGTCCTGGTGAATGCACCTGATGATCAAAGCATAATGTAGATGCAGATTGCTTCATCCAATTTTATAAATGTAAAAAAGAAAAAAGAAAAAAATTCTGTTGATTGACATGAGCCCTTTAAGAAGTGCATCCATGAGGTCATTGTTTGATCTTATGCGGACATTGGGCTTGTGGTGGGTTATTGGTTTATTCACATTTTTAGGTGTTATTTTTTTCCCACACAGGCAATTTGCTCAATTGCTTTTGATTGATTCAAACTGTAAGAATTGTACTTGTGGCAATGCTGCAAGTGAAGGAACGGAAACATGCTCCGAAGGAGTTGAACCATGGAAATCCATTTCTTTCTCTATGAAAATAATTCATTTTTCCTGGTCGCTAGCTTCCAGTTATCTCCTAACTTTTTTTATGGAGTCTACTGGCCATCCTTATAAATAGAAAAAAGTTAATTTTATTTATGAGATGATATAAGCATTCATTTCCTATGCCAGAAAAGTGAGCTTGTCTGTTTGTTTGTTTGTTTTATAAATTGATAAAAAAACCACTTGAAAACAAATAAATAGAAACAGAAGAATTTGTATAGTAAAATGATAAAAAATCACTTGAATTTTTTTTTAAAAAAAATCATTTTATCAAAATTCTAATCACTTTTTAAAAAATAAAAATGAGAGGGGGTGGGCCCCGCGTGGGGGTTTGGGGCGGGTGGGGGGGGGGGGGGGGGGGGTGGAC
>JAVDBV010002849.1:0-10603 GCA_032619315.1 Piper longum
AGCGGGTCAGATACAACATGGTGCAAACCCTATATATAAACCATAAATTCTCTTTTCAAAGACTAATATTTTCCTCCAAAAAACATGTAAGTTTTAATTTTGCGTCAAAAATAGTCTACCACAAACCAAAACTTAACTCAGTTAAATGATATAGTCTTTTTGGATCAAAATTTTATGTGAGCAGGCATCTAAGTAAATGACAATTTACTGAATATATTTGATCCAATACTAACATTAAATTGTATTTTTATCAAGTCAAACACTAAGTGCACTTCCTTCACATGTACTTAAGAAATCGGAGTAAAACTAGAATCAGATTTTCATTCGAATTGAACCAAATTGAGTTATAAACAAATATTCCTCTTTTATTTTGCCATAAACAACATTACAAGTTTACAACACTCCTCAAACAAAGGAAGAGACCAAGGTCTAAATCCACGTCACTCTAAGTCAACACCTCCACTCAGCTCCTCCTCCCTCCCCACTCTCCCTACAGCCCCGCCGTCGCCGGAGATGGGGACGGTTTCGCTCAAGATCGGCGACGGAACGGCGAAGTTCAAGCCGGCGGCGGTATGCCCCGCCGTCCTCCACCTCGTCAGGCTCCTCTCCCTCCTCGCCACCAACTTCTTCGCCTTCTACGCCTTCACTTACAACCCACCTCCCCCCGCCGCCGCCGGCGACCGCCACCACGACCTCCAGAACATCTCCGACCACGTGTCCCTCATCCTCAGCGAGATCAACGCCTCGCAGAAGCAGCTCGCTGCCATGGAGGAGCAGCTTCTCGTTTTCCACCTCCCCGACCCAGCCGCCAAGCCCTCCATCCCCGCCGAGCTCCGCCTCTTCCTCCACCGCCACCGCCTCCCCCTCGGCAAGGACGCCAAGACCGGCCTCTCCGAGATGTCCTCCTCCGTCGGCCACTCCTGCGCACCGCCGACGCTGCCAACCTCCTCGCCCAGCTCATGACCTACTCCCACGCCGCTCCTTGCCCCGAAGACTCCCCCCTGGTCCAGAAGCTCCTCCTCCAAGGCTGCGATCCGCTGCCCCGCCGCCGCTGCTTCGCCCGCTAGCTGGAAAAATCCAATCTTTTATCCTTCCCGATCTCGCTGTGGACACCGGTGAGCGACGCATCTCTGAGTTGGAGCGGGTTGGGGTGCAAGAACCTGTCTTGCCATCACAAACGTGCGAAAATCGACAATAGATTGCAAAATCTGGATTTGGTGAGCAATGGGTACGATAAGCAGAGATGGATCAATCCCCGGAGCAAAAACGATTTCCCTATCGATGGTGTCCTCGCCATGGCGGGTGGTGGCGAGGTGAGGATTGGATTCGACATCAGTGGCGGGTCTGGTAGCTTTGCTGGTGTCATGGCGGAGAAGAATGTCACCATTGTCACCTCCACTTTGAACGCTGGCACTCCCTATTCAGATTTTGTGGCAGCAAGGGGTCTGTTTCCTCTGTTCATCAGTCATAAACAGAGGTTTCCGTTCTATGATGGTGTGTTTGATCTGGTGCATGGCAGTGGGGTGTTGGAGGAGGCGTCGGAGATGGTGAAGATGGAGTTTTTGATGTTCGATATTGATAGAGTTTTGAGGGTTCATGGATTGTTTTGGTTGGACAAGTATCACTGTGTTGATGATGGGAGTAAGAACTCTCTTACTCGGTTGATTGACAGGTTTGGTTACAGAAAACTGAGATGGGTGGTTGGAATGAAGCAGGATAGTTCCAATAAGGGGAAGCCGAACGTGTGTTTGTCAGCTGTTCTTCAGAAACCTGTAAGAAAATGAACGACAAATTTTTTTTTTTTTTGTTGGTGTTGGCTCATTTTCCGGTGTTAATCGAATGTTGATCTTACAGTAATCACAACTCACGGGCAATATATTTTTGTGCTATGTCATTGTGTATGAAAGAACTTGTAATGGAAAAGGTGGATAGATCTTTTGTTTGCTGATGAATAATATGCTTGTCAATAGATGAGGTCTCAGAGACGTCTAACTTTTATCATGTTATTGATGTCATTTCTTTGCATATATGATGCTTTGGTTTTTTTTTTGCTTCTCTATGTGGTTTCCTTTTGTTATCTTCATTTGCTAGAATCAAAGTTCAAGCCTGCATTTTTATCATGGCTTCAATACTTGATCAATTTTTACTTTCATATAAGATTGGAACGAAGAGGAATCTGGAGCAACGTTTTTCATCATTTAGGTAGGAGATATTTAGATTGCCTATACATGCATACATTGGACTAATTGCTATCAACTACAAGCTCAATTCTCATGAACTGACGCTGACTATGCCAAGTAGCACATCTATTATTTCCGTGGAGATAACACCTGTTTTGTTTGCATAGTACACTGCAGCTTCTTAAACATGATGCTGAAATGGTACAGAGGGAAACCGCAACCTACCTTGTCACATATGACAGCAGTTAGATAACACTTGTTTCAATGTATAGTTGCGTATCTTATCTGGTTGGAGAGCAGTAGGTTCAGTTCATGTTAAACTATGCTGCCAGTGAATGGTGTGTTTCTATACAGTTGCCATCACGCGGGACTCATCAGGCAAGAATCTCTTGTTCTAGGCCGATGGGGCTTTTAAGGATCTGCATTCCTTCTTCACTCATTTTTTCTATTTCAGAAGGTGATAATATCCGGATGCATCTCACACAGATTACAAATTCCCTGTCATGTAGTCAGAAAGGTTTTGCTTTTCAAATGTGAGGTGGAGAAAAAAGAAAAGAAATAAGGTGAGAGCAGGAAGAGAGCACTCACTCCCATGGGTCATCTCCAACAAGAAGGACATCATTCTCATAATCCACATATACCAGCTTCCATACTGAACCTCTGGGATCATCAAGTTGGCCCTGAAGGCCGAACATGCAAGCTAGTGCACACCTAAGCTCATCATAGTTATGGAATCTAGTTACATCAATTGATCTTCCCACAGATCCCAGCTTTTGTACCTGTTCAATACAAGGAGGAGATGATGATATTGATGATGTACAAGAAGTAACTAGTGAACACAGTATACCAGAATAGCTTTCACCTTAGTATAGGTTCTTAATGGTGGGGAAACTTGATGCAATGATACTTGCTGCATAAAATCCACATTGCCTTCACCATGGCTTGACGAAATGCCTCCAGATTTCTCAGGCAACTCCTGCATCGGAAAGGCTAGACAACTACTGAGGCTGGCAGACGTTATCTGAGATTGAATATCTTGGCTTGAATTGCAGAATTCTGATGGAAAATCAGTAAGGTTCTGAACCTTGGTATTCCTAACTGAACAAAATGCCTCTAACCCTGACTGTGAAACAGATGCATCCGCTTCAAATTGAAGACCACCATAAGCTTCACCTTCATTTATACTTCCCTCATATATGTCTCTAAGACCAGAATAAAATCTAGGGCATGTTAGCTGCTGAAGACAAGCTAGTTCTTGGGAACCTGAGAAAGCCAGTGAACTTGGAATATGCAGGCTTTCTACTGTGCTTGTCATTTCTACATTTCCCATTGGAGTAGCATCCAATAGAATGCTACCATCAGCTGAAGGAAACAGAAAGGACGAAGGTGACTTATTTGGTGCAATTAGAGCTTTGGGCGACATGAATACACCAGTCATAGGTTGACATCCAAATTGCATAATGCAATCATCTGCATCTACACATGGAGAAAAGTGGTCATTTGTAAATGAAAGCAAGGGGCTTAAGTTGGTTTCTAGTAGAGGTTCTGAAAGTACTGCTGATTCTTGATTGGAGTACACCTGATTGAAAATTTTCTGACGGCTTTCTTGGGTAAAAATGGATTTTTCTTCAGTGCATTTCTCCAATGGCATACAATAAGGGCTCTTTTCGGCCACTGCAGTTGTGATGTTCGGAGACTGCTGCCCTGTTTGAATACTATGCCCATTTTCTGGTTTTTCATCATGCTCATCCTGTTTATCTAACTTTTCCTCTTCATATCCGAACTCTTCGACAAGATTATCTGCTACATGCTTTTCCAACTCTGATGTCAAATTTGGATTATAAAATGGCAGTAACTTTGGCCAGGTATGAGTAATCTGGTTTTGTGACAAAAGGTTCTCTGCCAGTGATTCTTGGTTTGCTTTTAGCTGTAATGCCGGTATACCCAACTCTCTATCTGACAAATTTGATAGAGTAGAAGGCAAGCTTCTATAGAGTTCAGCATTTCTGAGAGTTTGCAGGATGGAAGCTTCCATTAGCTCTATTGGAGGATCTGGGACAATGCTGAGAGAACTTGCTAACGCATTCATGAATGTAGAACCTAAATTCTGATTCAAAGAATGGCTTCCCCTCCCAGTAAATGGTCCGAAAAATGTTTTGACATCATATTGCCATGATCCATAGTCTGCACAAAGTAAAAATTTGGTGATTCCTATCAAGTGATATAGCTACTAGAAATGAACTTTGGATAAAGCTATAAGCAAATTTGCAAGATTGAAGCATAGCAATTGTCAAGGAATGTCTCCTGGACTACCTGGAAAAGCAAACGGAAGATGTCTTTTGAAATGTGAAACTGAAGTTGAAGTTGGACAGATATCAAGAGTCTCAATTTCCCAGAAGCTAACCCTGTTTAGTCTTTCGCCAATTCCATGTTCATCCCATTCAACCTGCAAAATTAGGTCTTGATAACATCTGCATTGTCGAACAACCATTGACGAATTCTGCTACTGTTTACATGCAAATTCGCATCACTAACCTCAACATTGCGCCACTTTGAGTTTGGCCATCCAATAGGATCCAAGTCACCGATTCCGACAACTGTGCCCATAAATCTGCAACTCAATGAAATTTGCTATTCACAATTTTGCATGAAATAGAACTACTAGAAGTCATTACTCAGAGCAACATTGGCAGAACAGGAACAAGGAATCGACCTGCGTTTGCCTGATTCCTCTGTTTCAAACATCATTCCAAATCTCATCCCAACTGACACTTGAGTTCGATAAACAGATTCATGGTACTTTTCCAAGGGAATGACAAATCCAGACGGGCAAGCCCTAACATCAAATATAATACATATTCAACATATTAATCGAATCATAACTTGTTTAAGTGAATGATTGACAGAAAGTGCTCAAATGTACCCAGGGTTGTAGAAAACTGTAAAGAGACTCCTGTTGGATGCAGCATGAGCAGCAGCAGCAAGCACACCCATATGCATACTTTCAGCTGAAAGCATGGAAGATGATAACACAGCTTGTTGCCTACTCGAACGCCTCACACCGAGAAGTAACTGTGAATTTTCATCCCTGCAACATTATCCCTTGTCACTGAGATCATTGGCAAAAAAAGTTCATATCATACCATACTTGTTTATGACAAATATCAAATAGAAATTAAAAAAAAGTCAAAGAAGAGAAGTGAGAGAAAAAAAGGTTCAATGCACCTAATGAAGAGAACGGAATCACCAGCTCGGAGCCGCTTTGCACCAAGAAACAAACTCCAACCAGTCGTCAAAAGATGTCGTCTCGGCTGACCTGAAACGAGAGATGTTCTTATATCTATCTTCTAGTCTTTAGTTGGATATGGCTTATGCTTCTTGCATTTTCTTCCCCTTCGGGTTTTAATAAAATTTTATCTTCATAAAAAAAAAGAGGTTCATAAAGCATAATTAAATTGCTGCTGTTCGTTATGCAGGATTGTGTAATGACATCAATATTCAGTGGCTGATTTCTCAAGTTCTTGAATCAGATTGTGTCATGAGACAGTCCCTCAAATGGTTAACTGCTGATTTCCAAAGCGGAGAACTAAGATTTATCAACTTCATATTCATACTGCCAGCTGCCTTCCATTTCTGCAAACTAGATGAACCTGGGAACAAAACTATTCTAGTATCCAGTGGTTATAATCGCTAGAAATTCGTTGTCCTACCTCGATAAATGTGTCGAAACGTCCATGAGTTGTCATGTAGGTCTTTAACAACCAGTTCCTGTGTTGGAGGTTGCTGATTGTAATCCTGTCAAAGACAAAAAAAATGTTATGATGAAAATGTGCCAAATTGTTTGATCAGATCACAACAGTTTTTAACACTGCAGATTGAACAAGAGCTCACCAATGGAGGAAATAGCTTTTCTGCTGCTCTTCGAGGGATGGAAAATCCGCCATGAGTGCTTGTATCACTTGCCGTCAAAGTCTTGAAAAAGAAATCATTTGGATATTTACTTTGCTTATGTCTTGAGTTCTGAATAGAAGATATGCCCTTCTCCTACACAAAAGCAATTCAAAGGTGATTTAGTCATCACCAATAGTTTGTGTTTGTTTTATTTTTGTTTAATTATCTGTGTTTGTTGAAATCTGTAGTTAAATTTTTACAGTATTTGATCACTCTATCTTTAAAAAAAAAAACTATTTTCTATGATTATTCAATGAGTTACATACTGGCATAATTTGTTCGCTTAAACAATCATTAACAGAGAATTGAAATCTGCATTCTGAAAGCTCATTCTTACAATGTTCACTGGTTGAAGCGTCATTTGAGCATATATTTCGTCGGTGTCTTTATCAGACTGCAATGAAGAACAATGTCAGACAAACAAAAAATTTAAAAATTTGTAAATATTTTACAAAAATGAGTACGCCTTCACTCACATGAAGAGTAACATTATGAACTTGACAGAGCAGCTGGGAAGGAAGATTTGGGTAGTCAGGCATTGGAATGTTAGTGGATCCTTTCGTCCAAAATGCAACCTTGAATCACAAAGTTACAGATTTTATAAGCTATGCTAAAAAGAAACTACAACAATTGCCCGAAAAACGCAGAATCTAATTCGATTGCAATGAGATAATTGTCAGCAAAATCAAGAGAAGGAAAGTACCTGTTCACTGTGACCTTGTGGGAAGTAATATACAAGGCTGCCTACTTGAGGCAATGACACAAGAGGTCCTGCACAAGCATGCCATAGCTCTGAGTTTAAGGTCTTCTTCATCCCTGATGCAGAGCAAAATATGCTTCTACAATGATCATACAGTCATTCCCACATTGAGAAAAAGAAAAATTTTGTCTATTGCAGTAGGTTATCTGGCCATAAAAGGTGTTGCAATTTTTCTCTTTTTCAAAAAATAAGCAGTAGGAATGTATTTTCTAATACTTGTACTGATGACAAGAACTATGTGGAAGTAGCAAAAGAGCTCACCCGACAATACTGGTTTCCTTTGTCTCCTCAAAGCAGGTTGGATCTTCTGAAAATTAAGTTATTCATGTTGGTTGATCAGGTGAAATTTTAGGACAGAAAGCTTTGAAGAGAATGTGGGTTCCTCTGGAAACAATTTTCTCTCTTCGGAATAGATCATACCTTACCAACCTACAGAGAAACTATCGACAAATCACTACGTTTCCTACAATGGATTCAACCATTCAATCAGAATGGTACTCAAAGCTTGTAAATAAAACAATTTCTACACTTTCCCAGCACACTTTCATTCCCATATTCACCATTCATTTAGCTGCTCATCCATTGCATGCAATTGCTCCCTCCACAATCCTAACACGGGCAAATGCATGAGCAATCAAAACCTTCAAAGGATAAATAAGAACAAAAGAAATCTGCCCACTCCAAGAATGCCTCAAAACAGTCACATCAGAACCTCGAGCTCTTCAATCCTTATCACTTGTCAACATCCCGAGCTCACCATGCCAAAAGCATCACCACCAATAGAAGTTTTTTTTTTTTTGAAAAAAAAAAAACAAAAATTCTAATCCAAAAACAAACCAGAATCAAAACAGAAGGTGAAATCTAAAAGCTAAAATACAAAGACCCAAAAACGATCACCTGGGAAAGATGGTGTGGTTGAGCCTCTGAGCAACTGGGTTTTTAGTGCTTTGGAGTAAGAAACCGACCATTCGGAGATGATTTCTCCCAGGTAGCACTACACTTGACCGACATATATCTAACAGTTATTCCTTGCACAGTGGAATGTAGCATGAACTTGCAACTGTTGGATCACTGTTCCACTGCAGGGTGAGCTGCATATGCTTTCCTTTTTCCTCCCCCTCTGGTACTACTGTTCATTGTTTTGCAGCTTTAAACTGGTGGGCGGGAAAGCAGAGGAGGTGATGATATAGCACGAAAACAAGGCCTTTGCAGAGGTGAGAGATGGTTGGCAACCATGCAATTTGTTACATAGCACTTGATTGAACCTGCAAACATAGAATCATAGCCTTTGTTGTATAGACATTCTACTATATATATATATAAAACTTCCTTAGATGCCAATGTTGGAGCATCATTGTATTGTTATGAGCTTATTGTATATATTTCTTTATGTCCAATAATTTCATAGCTCATATAAATAACTAACTTTGCCGATAAATACCAAATGTATTTAGTTATTTATATTATTACAGTAACTGCGAATAAGTTTGGTGTCTTTATTAATATATATACATTATTACCCTTGATCAATACTTAGAAGTACATGATATTGCTAAATAATCATTATTTTCTGATAGATGGTGTCCCTGAAAATGTTTTTTAATATAACATATAGTTCTGAACTTGACGAAGGCCTCAATTTCATTATTAAGGAACACAAAAAGCCTCACAAAATAAGCATTTAATCTGTAGTTTTAATTTTTTTTTTAACTCTAAAAACCCTTCGTGTATGCTTCATTTCATGACTTCAAACACCATGAATTAGTCCCCATTAATGGATTTTATGATTGACCCTTTGAGTTTTTAAATTTTCTCTAAGTAAATAATATATATATATATATATATATTTAATTGTGTTAAATCAGTATATTAAAGCAATATAAATCATATATTTAATATTTTTAAATATAAGATCATTTTTTCTTATTAGATTGAAAAATTATTATAAATAGATTTGAATCAGCTTGGAGTTTGATGACATGAGTTTTGACTCCACTCCGTAGCTTACAAGGTCGAGTCCAAATCTCAAATTTTTTAACTAAGATTTAATCTTGGGTCTTAACAAAATAATAACATCTCGAATTTGGTTTAATGTTTCTTTATTTTTGGTTTTAAAAAAAAGAATAAAGTCGGTTTTGTCTATAATAAATTGCAAAATAGAATAAATATATGGTTGCCCGTTAGTCCGACCGACGCTGACCGCCCGGATCAACAAAAGAGAGTGAAAGCAGAAAGACAAGTGGCCCAACACCGCATGGATTCTCAAAAGATACAACTTTGACCCGTCCCAGTTCATGCAATCCTGCCCCAGAAGCTGCACTTTCCATATAACAATCAGATGTAATCTTATTAACCAATCATTCTTGATTTCATCCTTCTCATCTCTTCTCGTTCCATGAAACATATATATAAACCTTTTTTAAATTTAACCCAATCAAAATAGGCATAAGTTATCGACAATGGTTAGCAGACACAAATCAATCTACATCAATGTTCAACATCACTAGATGAAGTATGCAGGTTATATGCTGTCTTGAGATTATGGGAGCAGCCAAATAATTGGCTCATCCAAGAAGTGCATCTTGATAAAAACAATATTGGAGAATCAGAGGATAGCATTATGGTTGATATGTTATTAGGAGAGAAGGTGCATGGTGTTAGTAGTCATGGTGGGCACACACAATTGTCTGTCTGTACACCTTGTGGTGGGAAAACGATGAAAAATGTATGAGTAAAAGCTGAAAAGAGCTGTTATAATTTCCTTTGAGCATGCTTCCACTTTCTGAAAACGTGGCCTTGCAAAAGGATGAAAGGAAAAGACTTATTCGGAGATGTGATTCAAGGGGGCGTTGTTCGATCTTTTTGCGATATCGATGTTCAATGAGGTTAAATCCTTTAAGACTGATAAATTGAGCTTCCACCATCAAATAGCAAATAGCGAAGGGAGAAAGCCGAGTGTTTCTGGCGAAGGTGATGTCTGATTTTACTCAATAGAGTACCCAGAGAGGCCAAAGATTGTTGGAGTGTAAAGAAGCCAATTAATGGGATCCAATATCGATCAGATATGATGTGAAGGAATCTCTGTTAGATTGGCAGGGGTGCAGCAAACCACGCTGTAGTACTAACGGGGAACACCTTCTTCTCTTGTCTATCAACCAACCAGAGTGTCACACTCTTGTGATCCCTCCCACCTTGTAATTCCCAGCTGCTTCTTGGATCCACTAGCTAAAGTCTGAAACTAGCTCACCTCATCCAACGTTGAAAACCATCTTGCACTGCCGATCTCGCTTTCAAGTTCCCATTCTCCGTACCAATATCGACGCATCCCCTCCAGCATGCCTTTACCACTCTCCCGCTGGTACACCACTTTACACATTCCCACAGCCCAGAAATCTGAACGCTTAGATGAAATTAACGAGTCCAACCACTTCCAATAAGCTTCATGATCCATCTTATTCACGACACACTTACATATAACACATTATGGATTATGGCAAAAAGATCTCCTAAGTGCATACATGAACCGACCATGCATGGTGAAGATCTATGGTATTCAGATACAGAAACACCGTCGTCATATATATACACGAGTCATGATCAGTAGCTAGCAAGGTTTTATATTGAAGCTGTTGTCACTCATGCGTTCTTTTAACTTGTAAGGTTCAACTTGGCCGCAGCATTCACAGATGCCGCCACCCCGCCGGGATGTACG
>JAVDBV010002867.1:0-11451 GCA_032619315.1 Piper longum
GCACAAGGCCGATTGGGCAAGCCGAGCAACCCCGACTAACCCACAGTCATCGCCGGTGACCATTGCCCTTGTCGTCGCCCTCACCGTGATGGTGTTGAGCTTGCAGACCTAGTGTCAACCCACAGCCCCAACCACTATGCCAGAAAAGTCGCCAAAAAATCATTGAAAAGCCCTCAGAAAAATGTTAAAAAGTCACCGAAAAACTGTCAAAAATTACTGAAAAATAGGATTTGCTGGAATTTGCCAAAAATCGCCAGATTTTTTTCCGAATTCATCGTGCCAAACTTAATCGAACTTAGGACGGCGTAGATTGCCAAATTCGAGTGGCAAAAAGGGAAACAAGCCTTAATCATCGTTGATTGATGACAATGCGAGGTATAATTACCTTCGACCTAATTAATTATAATTGATAATTATTAGGACAATATGCTAAGATTTGATTGATTGATGGTAAAATATTTTAATTGTGAATAACATGAATTTGTATGATTTAAATGATATGAAATAAACACTAATGATCTAAGTAGGTAAATTAAGTATGAATTGTTAATTAACTACAATGTAATTTAGAAAGACATAATGTGGTTGATGTGAGTGCATTGGCATGAGTGTATTATTTAAGATGTGTGAATGCATCATTTAGATAGTGGGCATCAGCTTTTAGATTTGATGTGTAGGTAGAGAGTAAGAGCTCGCCGCTCAAGTGTGTGGACACGATTGGAGCTCCTACCAAGTCCATTTATGACTCGCTTCTGATTAGACCTTCTCACTCTATCATGATTTACTTTGACAGGTAAGCAGATGTGTCGAGTAATGGATTTATCGTATCCCACTCTACACAGGACATTTAGTCTTATAAATTTTTGTATTAATAACCTTCAAAGATGAGATCTCTCGAGTTTATTTTTGAAAACTTAGATCTAGATCATAATGCCTTCAGGCCTACTATATTACAATCCCTACCTAAATCTATGTTTCTATAGTTTTCTCGATTTTTATAGTGAGATGTGAGTTATGAGACAAGGAGAAAGTCAACTCCTATGCACCGCGAGCAGTTACACATTCTAGTCAAAGAGGGCTTCGGATTGGCGGACATGTCATTCCGTTCTTGAGGGATCCTAACAACTTTACATTTTGAGTTCCTCATGGAGAAGTGTGGAGGATTACGGGTACTGCTATGTAGCTCATGTCTAGAATTAGTACTAAGGCCCCTATTTGAGAGTATTCGACATGCTTAAGAGTAATCGGCCTCTGTCCTCAGGGTCAAGAGTAATACAGAAGATATAGAGAACTTTAATAGAATGAATTTCTAGAGTGTGGGATAGTTTAAAATGCTGAGGTAATTGACAAGTCAAAATGAGACGCTGTTTAAGCCGAAGCTTGCGGTTCATAATTAATATCCTTATGAATGATTCCGATGAAAAAGTATATGATTGATTTCATTTAACATGACTGTTAGCTCTTATGTGCTAATTTGATTATTAGTTATTTCTGAAACAGTAACACTCGTTAAAGACTTTTTGTATTATATATTAGATGAGAACTTGAATGATTAAGCGTCGGGATCACGAAGGAGCAGCAATGCAACTTGCACGCATGTATCTACCGAGATGGAACAAAGAATGTAGTGTGATAAACTCTTGTTAATGGTTTAGAAGAATAAAATTGATTATAATGTGAATGTTGTGAGAAAAATAGCACGTTTTAGGAATGTTTTATATTCTATTGTTATGTATATATTGTTTGTTGTTAACATAGTGATCCCTATTACACTTTTAGGGGAGACTTTGTCCATTCTATTTTTTAAAATCATTATTTTTTAATTTTTAATGAATTTGCTTTGTTTTGAATATGAATTATATATCACAACTTGCATCTAGAACAACGTTAGAACCAAAGCATCTCATCTATGTATTAAATGTTTATATTACCATCTTAAGATGCCAAGGGTATATTCAGGTTGGCTTAACCAAATTAAATAGATTAGCGAACTGTTCGATCATCGATAACAGGTGAACTGAAATGAGGTGTTATAAGTATGGAATCATTTATAGAGTTTGAATTTGTAAGCTACAAAGTGGAGTTGATTTAAGAAGTTTTTGGAGTTTTCTTTTGTTTTTAATACAATGATATAAATGATGATAATAGTAATATAGCTTATGCTCACTTTAGGAACATCTCAATCTAAGAACATCTCATGTGGGAGAGCATTGAATTCAATATATGTTTCGTCCCTACTCCTTCCCAAATCCCAATGCATGAAACGCTTTCCTCGCAAATATTGTAAAGGCTTGCAAGTTTGCATCGTCCTGTTTGATTGTCCACTATTTTTGTTAGTAGTGTATGTTGCTTATAGGGAGAGGCCAAATAATGGATATATTGCCAAAGAAGAATCCCGCTTCCAACTGCCAATTAACCTCCTCCATCATACAAGCTTCCTTCCCATTCCAAACCGCCCTCTACAAAATTTAACTGACAAAAGCACGGCTCTTTTTTCTTCTTTTTGGCATACACTGTAGCTCTACATCTTTCTGATGTCTTGATGATAAAAAATTATAATATATATTTTTGTGATATTAATAGAAAACTATTGAAGAAAAGCCATATTGCTCCAATTGGATGGAGCAATTTTAATTAAGAAAAGGCATATATGATTCTGAATCTGAACAATGACCTAGCTAGCTAGTGTGATTAGTTGATAATTTCGTTGATGAAATGTTCTGCTTCCACAGCCTCAATCTGATTCTTTAGGATCAAGTGGATATTGACCATGATTCTTCACAATCCATAATCTATAGTAATCACTTGGCTTATCTAATTATAACTTATCATTTGTAATGATTAGTATTAGAATTGAATTAGGCTCTCAAGTGATAAATATTCAAATCAAAATGAACACCTATTAAAAGCTTGAATAGCATTCTCTACCTCCATTGTAAGCAGCTTCCTAATTTTCTTTTAAACATTAACCTTGATATATACAACCTCCAATTAACCATAGACGAGGAAACTCTATCGTCTCGTTTGCGATCCTGCACACAATGCCAATTGCTCCTTGTTTCCTTCCTTATATTTTACAACATAATCCACATCTAAAAAAAAAAGTGATAAAAGTGTTAAGATTTTAACACCAAAAAATTCTTGAACTCCTTAGTATGTTTTAACAAATACTGAACAATATTCAATAAATACACAATAATTTTGTAAATCTCAAAATATATTAAAAATCACAAATCATTCACTATTGCTAATAATAAGTACACAAACACTTAAATTGTGAAATCCTCACACTCTCTAATTATAAACAACTAATCTCTAACAATACTCAATCTCTAACTAGTACACACTTTAATTAGAAATACATCACAATCTTTAAATAGGATACACATCCAATTAAAAACTCACAATTCACAATTTGAAACAATACTTTCAATTGTGTACTCTCTTCAATTCTAATCTATTTTATTCACAATACAACTACATATTTATAGACAACGAAAACCAACTTCGTAGATACGAAGAACCACAACACTAAATATTCATCATATTTTACAATTCTACTCGAATTTCTCGTACCTCTTAGTATGACACAATGTCTTTAAAATTCTCTATGTAGTTACACGTCATCTCATATCCATCGTATGATAAGGGACCCCTAACCAAAAGAACTCTTCACCAAGGAGAAACCGATAGAGCACAAAAACAATGATCTATATAGCACAAAGCCAGGCATCCTTCTCCTTTGCATATATTGCTACCACTTTTAACCCAATATAAATAGCAAGACCGTTCCATAATTAACATACATCTCACCAAATATTCTCTTGTTCCAAATTTCTAGAAGAGAGAGAGGGATAATATATTAAGGTGCTCTATCACAAATAATGTCTACCCATCACAGTAACAATGTTAATGAAGAGTATCTCAGGGTTTTAAGGACTAAATCTTATGCTAATTACTCTGGAAAAGCACAATCACTTGTCATGCAGTGAGTTCATCTTCATCCCTGTCCTCTTCAAAAGTGTCTGAAATGCTATTAGAGCCCCAACAAGACTCGGTGGTCACCATTATTGAATCAACCATCTTCCCAAGACAATGTTTTGACCTCAAATCCTTGGTGCAAAAATATTTCGATGAGAGCGCCAAAGCCTCAAAGGTATGCACGCAACTCCGTCATCCTGTAAAGCAGAGTCATTCCAATCAACAATTCATCAAGAAAGCACTGGCAATTATGGCATCGTATGCCTCTCCGCTTGATCAGGAATGTCTGGATTCTGCCATGTTAGAGCTCGATTCATTCGATAGTATGAAAAACCCATTTTTAATCACCAGTATACATGACTTCGACTCGCTAAATAAAGAGTATTCTTCCATGTTGCATCACTTGAGCTTGCAGAAAAAGGTGATGGCAAGGAAGATCAAGCTAGCCAAGTATTTCGAGAAAGCGTCCAAAAATATAGCACTAGTCGCTGGCAGACTAACAGCAGCATTTGCCGAATGCTCGCCACCAGTGTTGAAGAAGAACAAGAAGAAGATATCAGAGCTCGATTAGACTGTCGAGAAATGAATCTCTAAAGAAGGCCACAGTGCAACTTGATGTGGCTGCTATGGGGACTTACATCCTCCAACGAGACTTTGATACAGTGAGTAGAATGGTGGCACGAGTTGGTGATGAGATCGAGCAAAACAAGGGGATGATCGGTTTCTACACGGAGAGGAAGCAGGAGAAGTGCCCATTGCAGGAGGTGATGAAGGAAATGCGAAAGGGTGATGATTTGTTCATGAGCAGGGTGGAGGAGCTAGAGAATCATTTATATTTGTGCCTTGTTATGATCAACAGAGCCAGCGTTCTAGTGGCCAAGGAAATGTAGCATATTCCATTCATGACACTGTGGTCCATGCTTGCAAATGTGTGCAAAAAAAGAACAAGATTGTACTCATCTCACTATCACCATGCACATTCAGACCATCTACATAGTTGTTATGACGTATGCATAGATAAAAAAATGGAGTCCTAATCAATACACTCATATCATGCATGATGGCAGTCTATGAGAAGAGCTTCAACTTCGGCAACCAATTTGCATTCAAAGCCATAGCATATGGTTGCAATGTATTCTCCAATTAGCAAGCAGTGAACACCAATTCGTGCAAATGTAAATTCATATCATATCCATCTTCACTTGCTATAGCAATGGACACCTCCAATCTTTCAAGCCAAGCAAAACCTACCGGGCTCTGTATGAAATTTAAGCAAGGCGTTTCACGAATCAAGAATGGCCAGACAACCGTTGTGCTGTCCCTTATATACATATCCGGAGTCCTTCACATGTTTCATTGAACTCCTTTTCAGATAAAGAATTTTCTGAGAGCCCCAATCTCCCCTCAAATGATCACAATATAGAAGCTTTACCAGCTGCTTTCCTGTAAAGGTCACCCCATGCTGAATCTTTCGTTAGTATCAACAAAGTTCTTCCTGAATCCACCCACTGTTCCACGGCGAATGGAACTAATGAGGTTTCTATGGTGCGCAAGAGATGAACACCACCTGCAAGCAACAAGGAATATGCAGTTCCAGATTTGAGCTGCCTGAAAGCTTATGACTTTGTCTCCATTATCTAGCTTTTGGCTTGAAGAGACCTTACAAGCTGATGTTATTGCAATATAAGAATTGATAAGTAAGTGATGAATCGGGTGCAATGATACACCTAATACATTCAAGCTCATTTATATGTTCAACCCCTGACAGATTTGGGTCATAATGAGGCAGTCGACTGTTACCATTGGAGCTCATAGACATAAAAGAAGAACGAGAAAAATTATTTACTTTGTTGTCCTGGTTCCATAATTCAGCTCGCAGTCGAGGAATCAAGGTTGGTTTCTTATTCAACATGCACCTAAGACTTTGGTCTCTCGCTTCTTGGGACTTGATCAGGGAGACTTGTCCATAGTTAAAAAGTTGTAACAGCAGGGCTTCAGGACTAACATAGCACTCTTCTGGATCACCATTTCCTCTATACTTGTTGATGGACTGCTGTATGTCGACATCTAGCCTCGTCAAAGGGACATCTTCAAAACCTTGGTCGGAAAGCTTTAAAGTATTTTCCTGACGAAGGCAAGGAACATGATGAAAACAACAGGAAATATTTGGAAAATAGTATTACACAAATAAGTCTTATAGCACAATATTCCATCTATTGGTGACATGGCTTTGAGCAAATATTAAATTCTCTAATGATTTTACCTCCTTGACCATATCAAATATTGCTTTTATTAGAATAACGAGGATTATCATTAAACTATAGGTTTCTTTCTTTTGGCTAACAATTTTAGACCAATTCACCAACATCGTTCTCATCAGAGAAGAAATCTCTGCATCATTAATTTGTTTCTTAAGCATAGTTTGTTCTCATTCATATGATTTATCACAATTCGCAATAAAACTGATATTTGTTAAATGTTATAACTGTTGTGCTAAAATTACAACTAACATTAAAAATGCAGAAAAAGAAATTACAAACGACTTAGAAGATTAAATTATACTTGATGTTTTGACAATTATCAACATAAGAAAGTCATAATACTAACGTTTCCTTGAAGAAAACAATCGACATGAGCAGGTGGTGATGCAGGGCAGCGGTGGCAACCACAATCAAACAATTAGCTTTCTCGGAGTGCTGACTGCCTAATACCCAAGATTTGACAGAAAGGAAAAAAAAGTTAGCCAAAAAAACTAACATGCTTGTATTGAACGAACCAAAAAAAAAAATAAAACACATTTCTCCATAGAAAGATAAACAAAGAAGTCTATTAAACCAAACGGAAACTATAAATAAAAATTCAATACATAGGATCCAAACAGTACACCAGCAGTGCAACAAAGAATATATACGATGGATAGTTGAAAGGCTTATGCAGTTTATGTGATAATTGACGAGTAAGAGTGCTCTCTCTAAATTACCAGAAATTGAAGAAGATTACCCACTTCTACATCTAGATTTTCTCACACGTTTCAACAAAACAAGAGCAACCCAAGAAGTTTTGCAGCTTTAGTAGTAAAAACTTAAGGATTGTTTTCATCGTGTTAAGAATTGTTTTCATCATGTTTAGGCATCAATTCATCACCAGAACATACAATTAATCGACACTGAGTTTACATAAATTTATATGCATATCACATTTCTTACGTGAATTGCTTACAACTTACTAAGGACTACCGTAAATATACCGAATAAGCTCTGAATCAAGCTCTTATCCTTTAAGTTGTTTTCACCAAAACCTGCGTTCAGTTTTGTTTGAAATCAAGGAAATCAACTGGTTCAAACTAAGTACCTTTGGCAGGAGGGGATCCACATAAGTGATGCATACTTCCTCCCCCTTCCTAATTGATCTTATGCTACGAGCTATGATTCTAGGACCACACAAAATTAATCCTGCATCACAAATCGCTCAACGATTGATTAGTGTATTCTCTTAAAAACAAAAGTATTTTAGAATTGAAAGTGAGATAGATTGTTTTTACCATTAACCAACTGTAGACCACCTCTACGCCATGACATCATCTATAGTCAATAACAAAACTCTTTTGAGATTTGTTTGATCATCAAAAAATAAGTTATAAATGGAGAACAAACCAATGTATGTCTTCGAAATTCTCCAATATTAGCAATTCTCACCACTGTGTCATCTTCCCCATAAGGCTGAACGAGGAAATCTAGCCGCCCAAAACTGTGGCAACCGTCAAACAGCATGAATCTGAAAAGGTGCGTTGGGTGTACAACTGTGGTTGAACCATGAAAAACTCGGACGGTAGATGGCAGAACCAATGGTACCTTGCTTTGTGCACAACATCACTTCCACTACATTAGTCTGTCTTTGTCGCCACCCCTTGATTCTCGATCCAATGACAACAACTCTAGCTCTTGGGCTTGCCTATGCAAGCTTTGGAATTTTGTCTATATTCGTCATAAGCCCCCAATTCTGTCAGGGCATTGGGCTGACACTAGCAGCAATGAATCTCGTAAGAAGGCAAGGCCAAGGTTGGTGGCATCAAGGTCGGCCTCAAGAGGCAAGAGGGATAGAAGTCGGCACTCGCCACTCGACATATCAATGGCAGAATCAATGGAGGAGAAGACCGGAGAGAAATAGAATATAGGACAACTCAAGTGGTCAACGGAGCAAGGGAATGCGGCATTGGTCAGGGAGGGGAGAAGCGATCGATTAGGTGTGTAAACGAGCAAAAGTATATTTGTGAATTTTTTATATTTAATTTAGTTTAATTTAGTTTGTACTTATTAATTTTATGTTAAAAAAATATTTTGTTCAAAATAGATAAATTTATTGAATAATAAATAAAACTTGAGTTAACGAGTGTTTGACTCGATTTGGTTCAAAATTTGAACTCATCTTATTTAAACTCGAAAAAATATTAAATTTGACTTAGACTCATAAATATCATTGAGGTCACATTAAATTTATATAATATTAGAAAAAAAATTTGATCTTATCTAAGTCAAATAAAAACTAAGCACAAATATTTATTTGGCTCAAATTCGACTAAAAAATATAGCGAGCCAAGTCAAAATATTATAAATTTTAACAAATTTAATTCGGCTCATTTATATTAAAATTCAGCCTATTTACATTAAAATTTGGCTCAACTTATTTTTTATCAAATCAAATTTAAATATACTAGTTTTATTTACACCCCTAAGAATAATGTGAATAGAGGAACTGGGTGTGAAGGCAGTGTGCCATTGGTGGGATCCAAGGTGTGATATCCACACCTATGGGCCTGCAATTCCATCCTTTTCGCACCCCTTTCTTCTTCATCCCCTTAAATCAATTAATTCTTCATAAAAACTTATTCTACCCATCCAATTATCAACATAGGCGGAGTTTCTAGGTTAGTAGGCTCAATAGCTTCCCCCAAACATGCAAGGATAGCTAATCTAACAATTCATCATTGCACATCCCACATCCACTTTATACTACAAAGTATTACTAGAGCAAAAACGAAACACCCAACGGGGTGTCAGTACCAACCCATAATCCATATCGCTTTAAATGGCCATTTTACCACAGACACGCCATTTTAAATATTAAAAAAAATGACGAAATACCAATCCAGGTCTCATGGATATACCAATATAGAATAGTAAACAAAATAGAATAGAAGCAGAGTGACAATCAATACAACTGATACCCAACAATCCAATTCATGGGAAGCCGTTGAAAAGTAAACAGCCAACCGGCAGCAAAGTGCGAGGCCGCTTCATGCTTCAACTCGGGAAGTTGCGTCGGGAGGGGAGCCCGTGGTCGAATCCGACGGCGTAAGGGTTGGTTGGCCCGGGTCCCTTACATTATCACTGGGTCCGACTGTTCGTTCAATGTTTTGCTGAGGCCGAATAAATGAGGAAGAAGAGTACTATTTCACGCATAAAATGTTTTGGTGCGTGATGTGATGATCTATATTCCCACCATTGTGTGAAATTATTCAATGATGGTGGATGAGTTAATAGACATTTACAAATAAAATGGGGAATTTGATGAAAAGGCTGTTCTTAATTAGATTTAACACTCAGGTAATACTCCATTTCTCTGACTCTTCTACGGGGGCTCATAATTAACTGTTTGCGTATGAATACATGTCTGACTGCCACATTTTAACGATTTGATATTTTTAAAATGGGTTCTATCTAGTTATATTTAAGTTGTTTATTTTATAGTCTTTACTATACTTATTGTATATGCCAAAAAATATTGCTCCAAGTGCTAATCAACAAGAACAGCGCTCACTCAATCATACAAGAACATAGGCATACATAAGCAACTTACATAATCAGCTGTACATGCAGACAGCAAGACGAAGATGTAACAAACAGATCAATTATTTTCTTACATATAGATAGATAGATCATGGACTCGCGGCGACACACATAATTGTGCACGAACAACTAGACCAGCACATATATAATGGCTGGGTACATATATATAACATCAAGGCAAAGCTTGATTGACATGGTATATATATATATATAAATCAGAGTCAAAATAGGTGGTGGTGCTTCTTGCCGCCCTCTGCTTCCTCCCTTTCCTCCTTGGCTTCTTTCTTCTCATGATGCTCATGGAATGCAAATCCCCCACTCCCAACAGCCACAGCTGCAGCCACCCCTTCTTCAATCTTGTGCCTGTGTGCATGCTCCGGATCCTTCTCTGCCTTGTGCTTCTCATGCTGATTTTTTTATTTTTGCAGTAAAAAATTAATCACGAGAACACATTCCATCAACACGCCACGCAAAAAAAGGGTACTATATGTAATATGATCATCCAGATTTCAGATTGAAATTTAGAATTTTACCAGAGCAAAAGCCCCTGCAGCAGCAGCACCTAGCCCTCCCAGATGTTCCATGTGTTTGTGGTGCTTCTCTTTCTTCTCATAATCAACAGGCGTCTCCTCCGATCGAACAACGTCCTCGGCGGTCTCTGTAGTGGTATTGAACCCACCATAGCCTCCCCCAGCGGCACCTCCGGTACTATAACCAGTCTTGGTGGCCGGAGCGTCATCATACCCTCCACCACCTACCCCGCCTGTGTAAGTGTCACTGGGACGCTCACCATAGCCACCCCCACTGTTGTAAGAAGTGTCATCTGGACGCCCACTACCGTACCCACCACCACTTTCGTATGAAGTGTCATTGGGACGTCGCCCACCACCATAGCCACCCCCACTGTTGTAAGAAGTGTCATCAGGACGCCCACCACCGTACCCACCACCACTTTCGTACGAAGTGTCACTGGGACGTCGCCCACCACCATAGCCACCCCCACTGTTGTAAGAAGTATCGTCGGGACGCCCACCGCCATAGCCACCTCCACTGTTGTAAGAAGTGTCGTCAGGACGCCCACTACCATAGCTGTCGGTGACGGTGGTCTGCGACTCGTAGGCTACCTCCTCACTGGGCTTCTCTTCATCCTTGTGGTGGTGGAAGAGGCCGTGGCGGTGGTGGTGCTTCTCCTCGGCCATTGATCACTAGTCGATCGAGAAAAAATGAAAATGTGATTTGTAGTAAATTAAAGTTTTGCACTATTAAGCTGGTTGTGGTGATTTATCATGAGCTGCGTTATATGTATTTATAGAGGAGATGAACTGTGGCAGCTCACGGATTCGAGTTTCGTCTCCACATACAGATCCACGATAGGATAAGGGAAGCCATAAGTGAATATGCCACTTGGAACTTCAGATTTTTGTAGGAGGTTGATGGATGAGTGGGACATGTTGCTTAGCTACTTCCCATATTATCCACAACATTCACTAGCTAGTACTTTCAGAGTGGTGACAGTGTCTATATGATTAATCATCACCATCTTTGTGATTTGTGAAGATATTATAACTTTCGCATCAGTAATTAGAGTAAAGTGTGGTAAAACCAATGAATGGTTTTTGTCGGT
>JAVDBV010002879.1:0-10122 GCA_032619315.1 Piper longum
TCTCATTTTCAAAGAGAGTGGTATGAGGGATATCGACGGCCTCATCTTGAGATAGGGCGTGTGCTCATCAAAGTAGGCTCTATAGCTGGGGAGAACCCACTTCATTCCCGAGGGAATCCTAATAACACCACCTTTTAAGTTTCTCAAACTCGGAGAAGTGTGGAGGTTACAGGTACTGTTGTGCATCGCATGTCTAGACTTGTGGTAAAAAAATGTACTGAAGGACAGCATCGCATGTCTAGACTTGTGGTAAAAAAATGTACTGAAGGCTCATATTTGAGAGTACTCGGCCAGGAGTAATACGGAGGACGTAGATGGTAGAAAGGAATAAAATTAATGTGAAAATCAATAGAGAAATGGCCAAAGTATGAGAATGAACGCTTGAGGGCAACGGCTCCCATTAGTGCCCTTGTAAGAGTTCTTGAGGAAGTATATGAGGTTTTTATTCAACAGAAAGGTTAGCTTTCCTGTGCAAGTATGATATTAGTTATTTTCTGGACCGGTAACACTCTTTACTGATGGTTTATATATGTGTGTGGCCCGTTGGATCAAAATCCAGCGGCTAAGTGCGCTACATGTGCTGCCAACTGCTGACATACTCTCTCTCTCTCTCTCTCTCTCTCTCTATATATATATATATATATATATATATATATATTGTAATACTTTAAAGTCATATCCATATGATAAATGTTTTGAAACCTAATAAGAGATTGTTAAAATTATGGTTTGAAAATCATTTATCACTTAATAGTTATGTATTCAAGATTAAGAGAAGACAATTATATATTATATACTACATACATGTGTTCAGTCAACAACATGTATGGATAAGAATTCCTTGTAACTCTTAACCTTACGTCTTTTCATAAGATGAATAAATATGATATAAAGAGAAGTCTAATATTAATGCAAGTAACTCAACACTTTTCGTTATGATATGGTACATGAGTGCGGAGTTAGGATTGAAGGAGGCGCTTAATGGCACTAGTTTTACGAATGTGACATAATAATTTGGCTGAAGGATAACCAACCAATCGCTGGTAAAAAATTATTTTCTACTCTTATTCTTATATATAAGAGTTCTTATACATTTGGGCTCCGTGATTAAGTTGGTCACAGTTACTTTATGGGATGAAGCAGAGAAGGAAGGTGATTCATAAACGAGGGTAAGGAATGTTATAGACCTGATTCATGGGCGTCGCCGGATGGTAGGATTTGGGTGTTGTTCCTAGTAGTCCAGCGTCCATGAGGGCGTAGTAGTGGTTATCTGAGTGGTGGAAACAAAATATCGAGGCTGATCCATGTTTAGTTGTGGGTGACAACCGAGGTGTCGATGATGGGTGCTGGAGGTCGAGTAGTGGCTACCGAAGTACCGAGCATGATGCTACTTGATGCACTGAGTGACCTCATGATGGGAAGTCCATAGCGTGAAGGGTCGATGCTAGCCGGGAGGTTGCTACCGAGCATGTATCAGGAGTGATTGGGAATACCGGGAGCAGATGTTGAAGTACCGAGCATCATGACCGAGCGAGCAGCAGGTGATGGGTCGTGACCGAGCATCATGACCGTCGGGCACTAACGGGTGACGGGAGTGATCGAGCGTTTACGGTACCGAGCGTCGGGTGTGGCCGATAGCGTACCAGGCGTCGGGTGTGATTGATGCTGCGTGCGGACATACATGATGGGTCATCTTGCGTGACTGGCGCCTTGCGGGGGCATGCACGATGCATGGGCGCGATCGATCACGGTAGTGTAAGCGAGTGCGGGGCCTGAATGGATGCTGGTGTATGGTGCAACTAGGCTACCGAATGCTGGGAAAGGTCGAGACTTGGTATCGAGTGCTGATTAGGGTTGAGCTAGTGAAGGTGGAATAGGTAGGTTCCTATTTTGTATGGATTGCTGTCGGGACCCGATGGATCAGCAGGGCCGCCAACAGGTTGGTGGAAGTTTGTTACTAGATTGGATCACGACTTTGGAGGAGATCATGATCGGTTATTTGCGATTGACTCCTAGAGATAAACATGTGGCCGTGTGGATAAACCTGGATGTGGGGATAAGGACGCAGTGGATCTTTGCTGGATCTTTTGGAGATAAAGATGTTGGAGATTCAGGTTTATCTGGAACTAGGAGATATGGTGGAGTACATATACACAAATCGAAGTATAAGGAAGGGACTTCTTCTGAAATTGGAGAAGGACGTGACTCTCTTCTGGAATTGAGCTACTCTTCTAGAATTGAGAGGAGCCAATTGTGGGGCGGACTCTTGGTGGAAGAGGACGAGCAATTGGTGGAGCAACGTGTGCTGGGATTGATTTGCGAAAGACACCGAAGTTTGCTGCACATAGGCCTTCGTGGTGAAGGGCTGGGAACTTCAAGTTGTTGGGCGTTGTCGACAGGGGCTTATCAAGGTACACGTCTGTGGTTTTACAACTTAGTGTTATTCCAGTATTGCATGTATTCAAGTTGATCTGTGGGAGACGACTTGAGGGTACTTGAGGGTTATGGTAATTCCAGCGTTGTGAGTTCCATTATAGTGGGTACATTGGGGCGAAGTTATGGGGTTGTCCACAAGCTGAGCAAGTACTTGTGAGAGAAGTCGAGTGCTTGTAATTTCCTTGTATTGGTTTTATAATATAAGGTTGGGAAGTATTTTTTTCCGTATCAGTGGTCTTACTTGTTGGCTGGTGTCATAAGACAGGGAACTTTAGAACAAGGTGTTTGAAGTTTGCAAGGCATCGGTTGGGGTAGCTGGTTACTGAAACAAGCAAGGGGCAGACGACATAAACGAGTCCAAATAGCGCTATCATGTAGCTGTATTTGTTAGCGGTGATCGAGTGAGTGCTAGTTGGCGCTGGCATGTAACGGCATTGAGGAGATCGTTACCGGTATTGCTAATTGGTAAACCTCGTGGTATTGAGTTGTGGCCGAACACAAGTGGTAGTGGTTTGGTGTTTTGCTTCCGGGATTTGATTTATACTGCGTAATTGACTTGAGGCTGAGTGTTTCTATGGTAGAAGTACGTCGCACAGGAACTGGATGGGGTAAAAATCTCATTTACGATATTTGTGTTAATAATCTCCAAATTCCAAGAACTTTCACGCCCATGGTGAGTCCAATTCCTATGTAATCTAGGCAAGATCGCGTTCTGATTCTTATTCACTTGAGAAACGCACAATCGATAAGATCCCATCTATAATTGATATGTTTGCTTATCATCCCTTCGATTTCATCTCTCCGTATCAACTACATTTATTTCCCTTCTATTACCAAAATTTTTTTTTACCTTTCCCACCTTCCCTCCCTGGCATGGCACCCCTCACCATTACCCTCACCCTCCTCCCTTCCCTCCTCTAATCCCCTCTCCCTTCCCTCTCCACCTTCCATATAGCCAACCACATGCAACCATTAGACTTTGATAGATCAAAACAAGAAGAAAACAAGACATATCCATCACGAGGTACTTACGAAAAATAAACTCATCAAACTACATAGGTGTTGTGGCTGTCGGGTAAGGTAGGTCTTAACGTGTCCGTCTGGAAGCTAAAAATAAATAAAATAGAAGGATCAACAAGCATCCTCTATCCCGACTTTTTACGAGAAGCCGCTTAAATAAGTTTCATTGCAACTACAATGGGATTATTTATATACAATGGATACCCTTTAAACGACGTCAATGGGTAATGGTAATCGAGATTCAAAGAATGGATAATGGAAAATGAGAATGAAGCTGATCAAGTTGTACGTAACGGTAAATAGAATAGGAGTTCAGAAGCTGGTGAAGTTAAAAATTGTACGTGAAGGGTAATAAAAAAAACCATCCTTGCTGCTAACAAGGCCTCTAATGTGGAGCCAAATAAAAAGCCCATAAAGAAGTAATGAGTTCGTGGATGACTTTCTGGATCCTATGTGTGAGGGGAAGATGAAGGCCTCAGCAGAGACGATCGAATTGATGAAGAGAGAAAGATAGCAAAGTGTCCCCAACCTAAGAAAAAAAAAGGTGATGTTTCCTCCCAAATACAACTGGGTAGGAGAACTTTGAGTAGGAGATGTTTTTATTCATGTTCAGTTTTATAATGGACTCTCTTTTTATGTCACTTTTGAAGATAATTTAAATCTGCTGAGTTGAAGACCAGCAGGTACATTTAAAACTTATTAATAATATCTTAAATATCCCTTTTACTAAATTTGAACGAGAGGCTTATATTAAACTTCCCTTTTATTAATAACCAGCTGAAGACCGACGTGATGTACAAGGTACATTTAAAACTATTAATAATATATATTAAGAATATACAAAAATAATTGAAAAAAATATTTTGTATTATTTTTAAATAACAATAATAAATATTTATTTAATTTTAATCTCAAATATAGTTTCGTACATTTTAATTTCAGTAAGTAAAATAATAATAATTAAATGGAATTTATTTTTGAGAAATTTTTTATTCAGATTCAGTTTTAGTTTTTCTTAATAATAATTAGCAATGCATAAATAAATAAATATATAAAGCTAAACTAGGTATGTACTATCAAGTGACAAACTTAATTTGATTAGTATAATTACAAATATATTAAAATTTATTAATATTATTAAAATTCCTAATTTTAGTAAAATTATTCTCAAATGTTTTCATAATATATAATAATAATAATAATAATAATAATAATAATAATAATAACTTTAAATTAAGTTTGTATTGATAAACCCCCACAAGACCATTGCGAATCAACCATAACGCAAGAAAAACTATAACGCCATGAGAGCAAAACAACCTTCTAATGTGAATGTTAATGGGTTGAAGAGTAGATATTGTACTTGTTCTTTATAACTGGATGACTTATGATCCACGATATCTTGAAGAATTAATAATTTAATAATTTTAATATATTTATTAATTATAGATTTATTTATAATTTTTGAATTTTAATTTTTATTATTTTGGGAATTGTTTTTTAGATTTTTATTATTAACTGCCTACAAATAAGAGGCTAGCTCGTTGCACATGAACATATTTGGATGGTGAATTAATTATTCGGGGTATATGCCTTTATATATTTTAGTTTTTTTTTAACTTAAAATTTTTATTTTTTTATGTGCGGAGGTTAATTTAAGTCATACCTTAGCATTTCCGCATCAATTTATACGTATGTTGCAGGTGAACAGCTTTCCGGAAGTGGCCATGCCCATGACATTAACAAGGGCTTCAAAGTGACCTGACGAAGGCCCAAATATGCTTTGGTTTATTATGTTTTATCATATCGCACAAAGGGAGATTGAAATTACCAATATCTCTACTGATTCCGTTATTGACGCAGTGCTTTGAAGGGGTGCTAAACGAGCGAGCGAGCCGAGCTCGACTTGTGTTCGAGTTTGGCTCAAATAATTCGAAGTTCTTCTAATTTGACTCGAGATCAAACGAATTTTAAACATATATATTTGAGCCCAACTCGAATATATTTTATGTGTTCAAACTCGACTTGTGCTCAAATAAACTTAAATTATTTAATTTTTTCAAGCTTGAACCCAACTCATTCGTAAGCTCAAAACTAGCTCGATTAAAAATCATAACTAAATTAAAAATTAACATGATTTGAACCAATAACCTTGATCAAAGGTCAAGGACACCTACTATCTCAATATCTCACTTCTTTCCTAGTCTACGCAAATAAATAAATATAACTAGTTATAATTAAACTTATTAGTATATATATACATATGTAATATAAAAACTAAATTATTATATTATTTTAGTAAATCGAGTTTGAGTCGAACTACGAGTCAAGTTCGAGTTATAATTGAGTCGAGTCGAGTCGAACATAACCTTACTCAAGCTCGGCTCGTATGATTCAAGTTCGAGTTCGAGCATTTAAATATCGAGTTTCGAGTCGAGTCGAACCGAGCTAAATGCCAAATACTTACGAGCTAACTCGCTTAATTAGCAGCCCTGGTGCTTGGGGGAGGATTTGATATTGTTGCATGTGTGGCTGGAGGCGATGATGTGGCGGCGGATGCAAGGAGGATCTTGACATTGCTGCAAGTTTGGACCATTGGTCAATTTCTGCATATCACCCGTGGGGTGTGCTATCTTTATACGTTTTCTTCCTCCTTGGTTGTCTTTGTTGAGTTTCCCTCACCCATTCGCATTGAAAAACTCAATTACCAGTTTTTGGTTTTTCGGTTATCGCACTAAAGGTTGATTTGGTATACCGATGTATGATTTCGTCATTTGTTATAGAAGTTTAATGAGTTAGCCTCTAGAATTCTATTCATATTTTTCTATATATAGAAGAATTCTGATGTTAGAACAGAATAACATCTTCTTGAGAGCTTTTGAGCACACTTGGCTCATACAAGGAGAGTTTTGAGAAGTATTCATCTCAAGTTGAAGTAGGGGTCGTCATCTAGGGTGTGAGGTTGATCCAATTTTCAATTGAGGTGTATGTTAGTTTTCTAAATTTCTCATATATTTTTATTCTCAAGAATTGTATTTTCATATCTTGTTATTGGTCTGATTTGGGATTAGGAGAATTTTTTTTCGATAGTTGATTGTAAGAGATTTCTTAATCAAAGTTGATCGAATACGTTGGTTTTCATTTCTTTAAATTGGGAGAAAAGTTTCTATCCATTTTTTCTTGGTGTCTCCTATCCATCTTATATTTTTTTTTCATTTTATCTTTAAAGGGAAATTATTTCTGAGTTGTTTCCACTCAGTTGTCTATTTCACAATAGTCTTTTGGAGACACCAATTAAATTTGTACAATAACGATTGTGGGACAAACTCCATAGGGTTACAACGTCAATTATCACTTGGTCGATTATTCAATCAGGCAAAAAAAAATGTTTAAGTTTGATTTGTTTATATTCGATCACAATTGATCCGTCAAACTCGATCATAAACCCTTCTAACGTCAATTAGAGTTGGCTATTCACTCTATGTGCCCACTATCTACAAGTCATAATTTCTACTTTATTAAATTTATAACTAGTACGAGTTTATTTACTTCAATTGGGTCAAAAAAGATTCAATTAAAATTTAAAATTATTTATTAGATAATAAAAATATTTTATCATCAATATTTTATAAATTAATGTTAAAATATCGTAATTTTTAATATAAACAGAATCCTTTAAAATTTAAATTTAAAAAAGAAACTAAGTATATATTTAAATGGTATAAAAATCTAAATCGTATTGAATTTGAATATATTACACGATAGGGAAATACACGATACTATTTTTTTTAAAAAAGCTTTAGCTTCTGCTTACGCCACGAAGGTACTAAAAGTGTAGAAAACGCCCTTCTAGTTCTAATTAATTATTGAATAACCCCAAACGTATGTAAATGATAGAAATACCCTTGTATGTCTTGTTTGATGATCAGTTGCAAAAAGTTGGCCGATTCCGACTCCGAGTCATGCAATCAAACTTTGATCTCAAAAATACCTTGCCTAATGTTCAAATATTAAAATGATCCCAAGGGGATATATCTTATTGATATTGGTTTCGATCTAGAACTATTACTTAATGACCCTGATCTAAAATTAAAAGAAAAATCAGATTTAAGTTGTAGATTATAATTCTTGTAAGAAAATTTTGATTGGTAAATGCATCTATTGATCTTATTCAATTTTGAGGTACAGAAAATTATAACATTGAGTTTAGTTTTTAACAATTAAGAACAGACTTGAATTATTATGATGTGGGAGCTATCCCTCTTGAAAGGGGCCAAAAATATCCGCCATGAATTTAAGAATATATATTAGTTTTTTTTTCCAACTCAACCGAATAAGAATATATATTAGTTGGCACTTGATGTTAAGTTACAAATAATGTATAAGATATGTCACTCCGAAGTTATTTATATTAAATTCTTAATTGTGTAAATAAAAAATATATAAAATTAGAATATATTACTCTTTGAATATTTAAAATTGACAAATATATGATTTATATTACTTAAAATTATTGATTTAACTAATCTAAAAAAATTAATATTCTTAATGTTTATAATATGACTCAGAGACACTAAGTTAACTACTAAATCAATCACTATGGAGTCATTCATGATCTATGACTTAGGAAGTTATGGAATTGAGTCGATTCGAAGATTTTTTTTTATTCAAAAAAGAGTTTTAAAAACTATGATTAGGGTTTGTTCACTAATTAGTGTGAAATCTGACTACGTACATACCATGCCTATATATTTCTAGTATGGTATATATCATGCCAGAAGTCGAATATAATAATTTTATTTATTTTTTTATTAAATTTAGGATTCTAAACAAATCAAAGTGTGGAGTCCTGCATGACTTTGTTCATGTTCAGTTTATTTTCAAATTAGTTAGCTCCAACTTAGTTTGATGCAATGTGCTCAAGCTGGGAGTGGCTTAAAAGATTATATACGTATACATTTGGTATGTGTTTAATTCAATCAGTTTTAAGGAAGTCAAATTGAACTTATGCATGATGGCTCCATCAAGTTCACATTTATTTTTTATTTTCATGATTTTAAATTATATATTAGTGGAAATAATGTTTTTCACAAAATAATAAAATCCCTATAATATTATAAACTATCAATGTTAAAAAAAAAAAGCAATCAAAATGTACACATAATAAGATGTTAGGTAAATGACTCAAACTAATCTGAAATTTTTTATCACTCTTGAATGTATGGAACTTATAAAGCTTGAGTTGAATTTTGCTATAGAGTTATCTGATTTTGATTAGGCTTTTTTCGCAGTCTATCAAACTTCTAATTCATTCCAAGGCGAACATTTGTTTGAAATTTAAAATAACGAAAACTGAATAAATTGACTTGCTTACACCTCAAATCCATGTTTAGCGTGGGACTCATCACAGACTACAATTGAATAAACACAAGAGGAGCAGGACTCAATACATCGAGCTACTCTATACATCGAGCTTGGTCGCGTATTGTCTGACCCATCATTTAAGCCAAATATATATTCCAAACTCAATTATTTACTATTAATAATTTTCTCCTTTCAGTAACAAATCCAACTATTTATCATTAATATAAAACTAAACTCGATCATTTATAATAAATGGTTGGGTTTAAATAGGTATCCATTTAACTATTTAAATTATATTTTTAAAAAAATATTAGAATTATATAATAATAACAAATCTTCTACAAAGAGAAGCTAAGTAAAATAAATATTTAAAAAAATATGAATGGGATATTTAATATATTTATTGATAAATTATCTTTATAATAAAAATTATAATTTAAGAATCGTGTATCGGGTACCAACTAATATATTACCAAACCTGAACATTAGAACCAAGATACCCGTCTTTTTCAAATCAGATCCTATTATTAATTATCTAAAACCTTGTTATTAGGTTTGATTAGATAGGGAAACCGGTTTAAACATACCAATAGGCATCCCAAAGGAGGAGGATTATCTTTTTAACACAAATAAAAAGTGCAAACTAGAGGAAACTTATATAAGTGCAACTCAAATTGTCTTTGCAACCAAAGCATTGTATGAACAAGCTTAACACCCTATGATCATTCCGCCACAAATACCAAAAGAGCTCCACCTAGTGTTTCATTTTCAAAGCACATTAAAACACATTAAAAACCATATACGTCCAGAAGCCAAACAAAACCATATACGTTCATTTTCAAAGCAAGGCCTTTAAGCGCGCACAACCATTCCCCTTAGAAAGTTCCCCTGTTGATGGCATCCTCGTTAGCGTTGCCGAGCGCGGCCTCCTTCAAGTAGGTGTCGGCCAATTGCACCCTCTTGACGTTCTCTTGCTCCACCACCAGCATGTTGCCGTACTCCAAGAGCTTCTCCAGCGTCATCTTCGGCTGCTCGAACTGCGGCGGCCCCTCCCTCGAGTTCACGAGCTTCTTCCCCACGTTCTGCACGCCGACGTTCACAATCCATTTCCTCACCTCGTCGTCATACACCCTTGCTCTCAATGCCCCGAAGAAATCTACACAACATTATATTTTCAACATCAATTAATATGTGCCTGGAAAATAATAATTACTTTTAAACTCTTAAAATCTAAAGACCAGATTAACTGTCACATATATATATATATATATATATATATATATGTGACAGTTAATCTGGTCT
>JAVDBV010002898.1:0-12457 GCA_032619315.1 Piper longum
GTTACTTAATCCTCATCATCCTTAATCACATCACTTAACTCATCATCTCATTCCAATTTAGGCATTTATCATATCAATTACTCAACCCTAGCATGCTCTTTAATAATCATCAATTATAATCAATCAATTTAGGAAAAGAGGTAATTGTACCTCACGTCGTCAGCAATCGACGACGGCTATGGTTCCGTCGTGCGTGTATCTCGAACCCCGAATTCGACGCTCCACGACGTCCGAAGCTCGATCGGGTTTGACCGGGTGAACTCCACAGAAGATCCGGTGAATTCCACCGAATTCTCATAATTCTCGTTTTCCGGCTGGTTCCAGCGGTTTTTCGGCGACTTTCCAACGGTGTTTCGGCGAGTGTCGCTAGCGGCGTTTACTGGCTGGTTCCGGCGTCTACCAGCTCGCCGGAAAATGGCAAAAATAGAGCGGCGTCGATGGGTGGCTTGCTCCGGCCGATCTGGTCTGCGATCGGTGGCGATCTCGTCGGGGATGGTAGCTGGGAGGTCGACGACGACGAGGCCACCTTTGGACGGCGACGGCGGTGGTCGGCGGCGCCGGAATCGGCGACACGAACACTCGCGGGCGCGACGCTAGCCGCGGCGGTTCTGGTGTCGCGGCGACCGGATGAGGGCCGGGGTCGGTCGGGGTGACATGGCGACGGTGTGGTGGGGCTGAGCGGCGCTGGTCAGCGGTCGGGTGGCGCCGACAGCACCGGCGGTGGCGCATGGTGAGGAGCGGGTAGGGTTTTTGGAAAAGAGGAGGAAGTGTCGAGGTTTGAAATGAACTGATGGCATACTCATAAATAAAACTTGACTCGATTCCGTCTCGAGTCAAAATAATTATTTACTCGTAATAAAATCTAAAAAAATCCAAAACAAATTGGGAAAAATCCCATAAAATAAAATAAATACCAAAACATCATAATGACATCTTCTATAGCTATCAACCCACCCAAACTACCCGTAACGCGTCCTAACGCGATAGACGACCTAAAACTAATTCTCCAATCAAACTGCATAATAAAAACAAAAAATATTTCTACATACTCTCATATATTCTGATAACTCATTCTTTTCTGTATTCATGACATTATCATCATATACTTGGGTACACATGACCCCTCATAGCTCATACACGCGACTGGCATCGGCTCATTACACGTGTTCTGAAACATACTCAACTCGAAATAACGGTCGAACCGACCGGTTCTAAATATAAAACCCTGACTCGAATAATGGGTTTTACATCCCTGTACCGGTCACCCAACTTCTTCACGGTACCGACCAGACCTCGAATCACCGGTCTAGTCTTTGGTAGCCAAATACGACGCAACACCACAAGATTACAGGAACTCTTCCCAACCTATATTCTAACAATATGAATACATGAATATAAGTAATCTACACTTTAGACTGCTTGCCAGTCATGGGCATGCAAACCCCACGACTTGGCCTCTCGACCCTCATTTGACAAGCCTAACCCCTCGGCTCTCTGAGCCTCGGGGTGCCGAATAACATAGGTGGGACCCTTGATCTAAGGGGTGGAACCCGACTACTCCGGTAGTTTCCCTTGGAGCCTCAAGCTGACTTCACGACTAGGCTGTAGCTTCCCCCAAGTCCCTCTCTCGACCAAGGTGGCTCTCCTCCACCGAGAGTTCACTCCTCTTCTTCCCTACTTTTCTCTGGTTGTTCTCCCACTCTATGATCTCCACAAAGAATGACAACTCCTTTATATAGAAGTCCTGAGCTAATATACAACACATCATCACTTCGATCCTCAGCATCGAAACCTTTGATCAACGGCTCAAATTTGATCAAACACGTTATTGGCCTCTTCGAGTTCCATCACCGTTAGCTCCCCAATCAACAGTACACCTTACTTCGAACACATCATCCAACCCTTGTTATTTCATCTGTAATGTAATTACCAGAAGCTTCCTTGGTGCGTCCCACTATTGATATGTTCCAAACTTGCACCCATTACTGGACATGGTACTGGCTGCCCGATATACTCGGTCATGGTGCTCGGTCATCTGTACCCTTCGCTCCCACTAGCCTCGACCTCGCCCGCGTTTGAACCATTAGACCTTACACACCCGTCGGCACATTAACAAGATTAGAACTCGGTAGGTTGTTCCACCACCCGGATACCTCCAGCTATCCAATTAGACACGGGATTGCTAGGGACAATCGTCAAACCCTAACTCCCGACCGTCCATGAGCTATACCAGAAGCTATGGACGAATGGACGAGGCAGGGAGGCACTTGAGCTATTCCAAACAATGGTTGAGGTGGAACACGGAAGAAATACACCTCCAAATGAGGTGACTTTTCTCACTGTGATTGCTGCTTGCGGCCGTTGTGGGCTTGTTGAAGATGCAAGGAAATGCTTTCTTCTAATGTCAGATAAATATGGGCTAAAGCCAGGTCCTGAGCATTACGCTTGTTTCGTTGATATGTTGGGAAGAGCAGGGAAGGTTGAGGAAATGTGGGGTGTCTTCAAAAGAATGGAGATAAATTGGACTTTGCCAACAGGGGAAGTTTGGGCAGCTTTGCTCAATGGTTGTAGATTGAACATGGATATGGTGAGAGGGGCGTATGCTGCTGATGCTTTGTTTGAGCTTGAGCCGGATAAACCTGGGAATTATGTTTCACTCTCAAACTTCTATGCTGCAGTAGGAAATTGGGAAAAGGTTGAGGAGCTGAGAAAGCTAATGGGAGCCAAGGGGATGAATAAGGAGCTTGGGAGTAGCTTGGTCGCTGTTCAGTTTGGGTCTTGAGAGTTCATCATCCACTATATCGATCTTATACAATTCCGGTATGAATTTTATATCACTGATTGATTCTCTCATCTTTTTCATATTATGCTGATAAGACAACCATCAAGAACTCTAAATTAGATATTGACATACTCAGACTTTTTACCGCCGAGTTTAATATGCTCTATAAGGATATTGCTGTTCCCCATACTTGTTTAAATAATTGCATTGTGGGTAATCTCTATAGCTTTTTTCTGTCTTACCACTCTTTGAAGCTGGTTCAAATATGAATTGAGCATCACCACTTCTTTGGACGCGGAGATTGAGATGGAAAAAGCAGTAGTTGCACCGTTATTGATGAGTTCGAATATTGTCCTATAGAGAGATAAATTTTTTTTAAATTAATTTAAGTAAATGAAATGAAGAATATAACAAATACAATTGAATTAACTAAACCTAAATAATACTTTAAATTAAAGGAGAAGTTAAAATAATATAACTCATTTTAGAGTCATATTTTCTTTAACGTGAATTTAATCATCAAAATATTTTATTCTTATCTTTTATTCATTGGATTGTCAATATATGATAATTATATAACATGGTGGCTCCTGCTCATTCATGATTTTATTATTTTGCCTTAATTTATACCTCTCGGTGACAATTGATTAATTAACAAAATAACGTATTAAGATTCGCCTTACAATCGCATACGATGTTGTATATCTCTCGACCACAACGACAAACAAATAAAAAAGACTCGTCGTATGATGAATTATCAATGACTAATCTAATTAATTTCTACCGAAATCAAATTAAATTTCATGATCTAAGAAATAAGCGATCAATATTCTTAGCATTAAGAACATAATAATTCAAACACTCCAATTTAAGAGGCTAATATAAATTAAATAAAACCATGTTAAATTCAATTCTTCTTTAGAACGAAAGAAAGGATTACTTCATAATGAAAAAAAAGAAATTATTTTTATTATGAAAAGAAAAAGATTAGAGAAACTAGAACTATTTCTATTACTAAACTCATAAGCCAAAAGATGACATATCTAAAACTACAAATAACCACTCATTTATATAGAAGATGAGATGGTCATTAGACACATGAATTCAAAGAGGGTGTTTACAAATCGATGTAATCTAATTAATTATAATGTCTATTTAAGTCTCTAACTCTTCGGTCTATTCAAATATCTCATCGAGCTTTGTAAACACCATAAATTATAGCTATCAACGGGTGGGGTCTAATATTCTAACCAACAAATCCTAACCTTAATTTGCTTCATATTTTTATGCATTAAAACATTAAAATTAAGTATATCTCATAAAATATTAATTAATTAGAATATAATAAAAAATATTATTTAATTAATAATATTTATACTTGAAAAGTACAAAATTATATTAAAAATATGAGTAAATATTAGATAATTTAAATGTTTAACACCCAGCCGTGATGTGAGCATATCCGACACAGAGCTTGCCGTCGAAGGCAACAGGATGTGAGGAGTTCAATCGAGGGAATGAGAAGCCATGATGAAATCATAGATGAGGTAGTTTTTGCATGGAAAGGAAACTCTATAATAGAATGCATAGCCAGACAATCTTCCTTTCTTCCAACTCAAGTCAGCTTGTAAACAGTGATTAGCGATTTTTGGGTCAAGGAGATTGCTAATAGATGTGGGACTATTTTTATGGGTTATCATAATAGAAGCTTAATGATAAGTGTTCGATGATTAAGTAAATAAGTAGATGACATTGAAGAATCGTATATTATCCAACTTATCAAAAAACTATCAACTCACTGACCAAGATAAATCAGCATATACACATAACTTAACAACAAAGGGAAAGAGTTTCAATGACTACAATGAATACAGTTATAGTAAAGGTATGCTAAGACAATTATTATGAAAGATACAAACACTGTATATATATATATATATATAATAAAAGAAGGTAATCCATGGTAAAGAGAGATGACTACAGAAATTAATAGCATTTAGGTCGATATAATGAGCTGGCCCGTGACACTATCAAGGCCACATAAAACACTTTTCGGTTCAATCCATACATGTACGTATCCAACTTTTGCATTTGTACAAGAACGAGTCCTTTTCACCCGTGGCCAAGGATATGTAACAAGGTCAAGACTACATTCCCTTTGAAACGTAGGAAAATAGATCATATTCCTCATTGATTCACTGGCAGGAGTCGCACTGAATGAAGCCCCGTGACCAAAGAAGAACGTCTCGTTTCTCAGACTGGCGATTCGTTTCCAATATAGTAATTCCATGTCAAAGACAAACACCCCAATTGGCCTTTGAAACAGATCAATGAAAACTGAAAGCAACGTCCCGCGTGATTCGGCCAAAGTGCAGTTGTAGACACGTCTAAGATGCACCGGCGTACGAAGGACATGCCATGTATGTTTTGTTGGGTCATAAACTCCAAGGTTTCCATTCATCCCTAAACAATAGAAGCAACAATCGAGATAGACAATGTTGCTGTGAGCAAGTCGAAAGGGGACGTTGTTCTCAAACTCTCGAGTAGTCCACTTCTCATTGCCTGGGCAATTGACAGAAATTTCAACGGTTCCTAAACTAGATTCGTCTTGTGAAATGCAGAAAACTATGCAGTCTGAGGAGGTTGGAGGAGACGAGAATGCTGCCCCAAAAGGGTAGTGATCAGGTAATTGTGAGGCTTTTCTTCTCTCTTTGGTGAAAGGATTGACAAAATAGAAGTAAGGCGAGGGTTTTCCTTTTACAAACAACCAACCACCTTTGGAAGCAAGTATTAGACAACCCGACAAGTCTGGAACATGGAGCTCATACGTGGTTTTAGTGTATGGATCCAGTATTTTATATGTTCCGTTATCTTTGTGAGTGAACATGAGCCAAGGGGTTACTGGACACCATCTTGATGAGAGCTTGGAGCGATGGACAATGCTGTATTTGTTTGATGCATGAGAAGAAAGAAATGTGGGGTGGTCAAATAGAAACTTCTCATAGGAGCATGCTATGTTTCTTGCCTCTTTCTTGTTGGGGAGTTGATTCATTTGTGTGTTATCCGGAAGCAACTGCAATACACGACAGTGAGAATTTTTGCAAAAGACGATATAGATTAATATAAAAAAATTAGAGAACCATGGATCTAAGTTTAATTTAGCATATTGAATCACATATTACTATTATATATGCAAATACGCTATAAAAATCTTTGACAAGAAAAGTAATTAGGCAAGAGTATAAAAGTACCCAGAACGGACGACAGGGCTTGTAGACTGCATCTGGACATGGATAGCTGGTTGTCAAACTCCCATACTCAAGATCAAAGCAAGTCAAAGCGTTCCCATCCACAATGTATATGCAATTTGCTTTCAACTTTGTGCCCACCGCCGGAAACGAGTAAGCCATTCTAGCAGTAAGAGCAAACACCAAATCATCCAGTGTCTCAACAGGTTTCCAAAGCATAGAAGAGAAGTCAAGCTTAACAGCAAGCATAGTTCTGAAAATTGGTGTCTCAGTATCGCTGTATGATATACTATTAATAAAGAAGAGGTCTCCACGAGATGCCACTAGATCTGTGACCCATTCATATGCTCCTCCGACTATCCTAGGTACCGGGAATTTTGTCTCGAAATACTCAACTATTGGGAGAGGAGTGAACTGAATGGCCACTAGAACTCCGTTGTTACCGTACAAATACACCTTCCCATTGCAGTTAACAGCGCTTAGAATCTCAAAGTCTTCAACAACCTTCAAATCATACTTCTCCCATTTCTGGCCTTTAGGCGAAGCGTACAAGAAGTAAGGCCGATATTCTTGAATATAAACAGCTACAATGAAGCAGTCTGGCTTCCCGGGTGTGGATACTAAGACAAACATATATGGGTCTTCATCAATCAACCTGGGCAAACGACACCTTTGGGAAGAGTAGGGGTTGAACAAGAAGACTTTGAGGGACGTATCGTTCTGGAGCAACATCCAGCCATTGGCATTGGTAAGGCAAGTCGAATGGCGAAAATGGTGGTTATGGCGTTCCTCAATCCGTCCGTCTAGAATGCTGTAGAACTTCTGTTTTTGACTTGAATTGGTGCCTTCCAAAGGATAGACTAGCCAAGGAACTCCTTGGAGGGGAGATGGTAGATCGAAGGTCGGCCTTCCACTCGTACTTGTATTAGCAAGCTGTTAATAAGTTAAATTCATTGAGTATCAAAACAAAGAAAGCTTACTTAATTACTAGACGAAACCATCATGTAGAAAGAATAATAATAGATTCCAGAATCATGTCATAATATATTTTCATTTGAGTAGTAATCTGCCATAGCACCCACCTATTAAAACATTATAGTTAAGGTCCGTTGCATGAAAATTTTTTATTAGTAAATACAACCATATTTAATTTGGAAAAAATGATTTAGTTATATATATATATACATATATATAAAAACTAAATGATTTTTTTCCACATTAAGGATGGTTGTATTTAAGTATGATCTGAAATAATCGTGTTTATTTTTTGGGTGAGACACCTATGTGTAATTAATTTTCCCAATTTTTGTTTTCTCAAGAGATAAGAACTCCCATTTAATTTTCTTAATAGAAGGGAAAAATTCTTGTTGGTGCACAGGAGAGCATATGGGTGACCCATATAATGATAATTATGACTAATTTAAATGCAAAATATCAATTCTTTTAAAATATATTACATATATATTATTATTAATTAGGTTGACAATTTGTGATTATCATGTCATGCTAACCAAACGGACCCAATAAAAATATTAGTATACATCAATCAATAGAAAAATTATAACGTGCAAAAATTCATCAAAAATTAGAATAAAGAAATAGTATATATATGAAACACACTTTACCACTAGCAAATAAAATATATATAGACCACACAAATTATTCCCAACCACTATCACGACCTAATACAACATATTAAGAATTCCTATCCGTCAAAGTAAAAAGAAAATTTTAAGATTGAACATATAGGCAAAATCCTTTCTTTTTACATCTTATAATTCTTTATCAACTGTGTGGCTAATTCAGTTTGATAAGTTATTTAAAAACAAACACAACAATGTTACTAACAAATAGAAAAGAAACAAATTTATATAGACAAGATACATTTAAAAAAAATCATATAGCACAATACCATCACCATTGTAATAGGTCCGCATAGATATTTTGCTAAAGTAACTAGTGGATTGAAAAAAAATACAAAAGAAAGAAACTAATAAATGCAATTAATTAATGATGATCGTCTTAAATAATTTATGGATTTTTCTAAGTCATATTTAAATTTTGGCCTTTCTCACATGTGATTAATTTTTACCTCTTTTCTAAATAAGTTCAAACTATAGCATGAGTCTAAGTATAGAAATTAAATTAATTTTCTTTATATAACTTAAACTAATTTTCTATAAACAAGTGTCTACTTGTCTAATTTTAAACTCAATAGAAGTTTCCACAAAGGTTTAGTATTTACAAAACGAATTTTTATTTTACAAATTAATTAATTTTTACGAATTAATTTATAAATTAATTAATAAATTCATTAGTCTATACAACTAAATAATTACTTGTGCATATCAATGATTCCATAAAAATCCTATCTTAATTAAATATTTTTCTTATATGGATTCAAAATAATAAATTAATTAATTAATTAAATGGAATTGACTTTCAATATATCAGTTAATATATTTTTTTCAAATTGAAATTTATATATATATTGGAAATTTTAAAATTGAAATTTATATATATTGGAAATTGCAAAAAAAATCATTATAAAAGTATAGAAGTTTCTACCAAACAAAGTTTTTTGTTTTTTTTAAAGAGCTAACTTGATGTTTTTAATATCAAATTATTTGAAATTCCAAGAAACAAGGTAATCATGCACTCAAAAAGTATTCAAAGAAGTTCGTAGTACACCTGCATGTTCCCAGAGTTGACGCGGCGAGCTTTATAAAGACGGATTAATTCCTTTTCAACAAAGGAAGATGTGGGATCAGACCAATGGTTCTGAAATCCCACCCCAAAAGAGTCAGAGATTACACCGGAAATGATCTAAAATGAAGAAGAAAGATATATATATAGTTAGATGATGAGGAAATCGGTTAGATCGTCATCATCATTCTCATCTTGTTTTGCGAGAAAAGGAGGAAACTTCCTAAAAAAAAAAAACTTTCAATCCAACCCAAGATGGACAATTACCAAATTCAAACACAATTCCTCATACAACAACCTATCAAGTTCGTTCATAAACACGAATCATACAGATTAAACAAAGATAATGTTTTTGAAATGCGTCAACTAATATTACGAAACAATTTTGCCCATTCCACACGAAACTTTCAATTCATCAAAGGACAGACGATCACTCAGTCCCTCATACAATCAAGCTCATCATTATCATGGATCATATAAGAAAAAGAAATATTGGCATTCAAACGTACCAAACAATTTTTACGATGCCAGACCACAGCAAGAAAAGAGCACAAAAACTTTCAGTTGAGTCCAACACCGACAAAAACCAAACCCCAACCCAATTCCCGGTACAAAATCAATCGAGATCATTCATAAACATGAATAATATTGGAAAAGAAAATTGCTTTGACGCATTTGAGAAGTGAAACAATTTTCGCCCATTGCGCACAAGACAGAGCAAAAAGCACCAAACTTTCAATCCAACCCAAGGCAAACAACCCCAAAATTCAACCCCTAAACCCTGAAACAACCAATCAACCTCATTCACGCACGCAACTCACATCCAAGAAGCAAGAATTCTACCAGGAGGGGGAAGAGAGTCAACGAGGGCAACAGATCAACCGGAGTGGGAGTAGTCGGAGCCGTAATCCAATCCGGAAGACAAGAAGCCGAGGAGTAGTAGTAGTAGTACACGGAGTCCGAGTTCGGGTAGTACTCGGAACGCCATGGGAAGCAGAAGAAGGACCAGAGGCGTAACGCGAGGCGGCGCGAAACAGATTAATATTAATAGTTTTAATATATTTATAATTATATTATTAAATTAAAGTTGGCTAGTACTTAAGAATTTATATATTTATTTGCATATATGTTTTTATTTATTATCAAAAAACTTAGAGTATAATTAATTTCTAATTTAAAATATTTAAAACTAAATTTATTTAGTTATGAAAAATTTCCCTTATTAAAATTAGGATTATTTTTAATATATTTTGTTGAAAAACTATTCATTATTTTTATTAAAAATTTTACAGCATAATTTTGAAATTAATCTTGTATTCCTATATATATATATATATATATGTATGTATATATTATTAATTTTCGAATATAGCCCGTACAGGATTGTTGGCTAGGATATTTTAGAGGGCTTAGATTATTTTTGCTCTTATTGTGATTTACATTTTGGTTGTGGTTGATTCTAACCCGATAATAGTTTTATAGGTAAGTTAATATTTAGTTAATTTAGAATTATTATTATTATTATTTATTATGGAAATGGTGAACTATAATTCTACCTAAATTAGGAATTTAAAAATATTAATATATTTTAATCGGTTTATAATTATATTATCAAATTAAAATGTATTATTTAATAATATATCCTTAATTTAGATTTTATGGATTTTATTTATTTATTTACATATTATAATTCATCATTAAAAAAATTAGACAATAATTCTATTAAAAAACATGTTTAAAAAATAAATCCAATTTAGTTATTAAATTTTTTAATTATTTAGTTACCGACGGGGTGACTATGGTATACGTAGGGGTGTAAACGAGCCGAGCCAAGTTGAGCAGGGGTGTGCTTGAGTTTGGCTTGATATAAAACGAACCGAGCCGAGTTTTAATGTAAATGAGCCGAGCTTTAATATAAACGAGCCGAGCTGAGCTTGTTCAAAATTTATGGTGTTTGGGCTTGATTCGAACCGAATTTGAACCGAGCTCCAACCAAGCTTGAGTCTAGTGAATGTTTATAAGCTCGATTTATATAAGATCAAAAAAAAATTTAACACTATATAAGTTCAATGTGACCTCAATAGTATTTACGAACCGAGCTGAACCGAATATTTTTTCGAGTTTGAACACATCGAATTCGAATTTCGAGCCGAACTGAGCTGAACACTCTTTTGCTCAAGCTCTGTTCGTTGTTCAATGAGCTTATCCATTACTAGCCGAGTATTTTTTTGAGCACAAAATTAACGAGCACGAGCCAAGCCGAACGCAAAAAGCTCGCAAGCAGGCTTGACTCGTTTACACCCCTAGATATACGATACCATTGGCACCGGTTCGGCGAGCCTGAAGCGTATACGACATCAACAAAGTCGATAGAAGCGGCGGGTCGCTGAAAAGGGCAAAACAGGGGCGATCAGTGGTGGGGTGACGAGATCCCGTCGGGATGGGCGACGCTGGGCTCCGCTCCGATCAGAGAGGGTCATGGGATGGTCGACGACATCAAGGGAGTGACTAGACAGCAAAGGTTACAGTCACTAGCGGCAAGATCAGTGATGGGAGCGCGGCACAATCATGGCAGATTTCTCGCTTTGTGGAGGCCGGCGGTGGTCGGGGACGCTCAGGGTGGCGATCGGCGGGGTGGCATCAACGGCAGCGATGGCGGCGGTGGCGGCGGTGGCAAGCACAGGAGCGGCATCGAGGGTTTGGGGGAAGAAAACATCGGGTAAAGAAATGGTTTGGTGGCAATATTGTCAATAAAGCTTGACTTAACTTTCACATGAGATAAAAATAATAACTAACACGGACTAAATCCAAAAAAATAGGAAAAATCCTATAAAATATAATATACACACAATACCACAATTGTATATTCTGTAACTAATAGCTCACTCAAGCTGTCATATAACACTTCCTAATACGTTGCTTGGTTTAAAAAATAATTTTTCGATCAAATATATAAAAAATATACTACATACTTTCATAATCTCTGATAACTTATTTTTAATCATCTTTTCGAGGTTATCATCATTCATTACTCGTAACTCATAGATGGCTTCGGTTAAGCATGCGTTTAATGAAACTGACTTGATTTAAACCAACGGTTGAACCGACTGGTTTGCAAATGTAAAATTCTAACTCGAGTCATTACAATAATAATACAATAAAACCCAAAAAAAAAAGTAAAAGAAACTGTAATGATTTGATCTTTTAAAGCAATCACTTTTTTCTTCTATTGAATTTCTAATATCTTCTTTAATCGGCCTTGAGAAAACCAAAACCGTTGAGAATATAGCCTCTCAAAACTCTCCCAAATTCCTCAATAATTAACCTTTTTATAATTAGAATTGGAATTTTTAATGTGAAAGTCAGATCGTTAATTTTGGAATCATTCAAATTTTGTACGCAAGAGCGCGACACTCAAAACCGCCAACTAAAGCACAGCGGGCCTCATTTTTTTCATGGTCTTTCAATGTTTTCGGAAATTTGACTGATTCAGGTTTTCTTCAATTTCCATACTCTTTAGCCATTTTAAAAATAACTGCTTAGGGTCTCCCAAACCAATCAAAGTAGACTGATTCTTCACAATTGACAAAATCAGGGCTGTTGTGAAAAACGGGTAATTTTCACCAAAGATAACTAGTTCACTGTGAGAACTATTACCTAGATGACAAGCGTGAAAACTATTGTACTAAATAATTACCCCAAGATAAAATTCCCAGGAAAG